>JAODAL010048299.1:0-29140 GCA_025379985.1 Phyllomedusa bahiana | reverse complement strand
TTTTTTGGTTTAGATAAGTTTTTTCAGCATCTGGGAAACCTGGGTGTTTTCCCAACAGCAGGCATGAGAAAGGTGGGTCCCTGCTTGAGAGATGGGTCGCCCAGCTTTCCCCTGGGTGTGAAAAACTTATTAACATCCAAAATGTGGGTTGATGCCCCCCCCCCACAGCAGGCCCCCAAGGGGAAAGCACAGTTGCACCCATCTCCCAAGGGCCCTTGTTTCTGGATGCCTGCTGTTGGGGATGTCCCCAGCTTTCCAGGCACTGATAGGTTTCATTGTTTGGGGAAAAGGGGCTAATGCCCCATCTTTTGGGTTTCTTATTTTATTTTTCTTGTTTTTTAAAGGTTTTTCCCTTTTGGACTACATGGACCATGTTGATCGTTTCTTTTATAAGATGGTTGACAAGGGCAGGTGTCGGGGGATTATTGAAATACAAATTTTTTTTCTTTTTTTCTGTTTTTTTTTTTTCATTTTTTCGGTGTAGTAATAGAGACATGTGCAGACCCTCCCCATTCTAGCCCCAGGGCTTGGGTCAGCCGGGGGTTTTTTTGACCCACAAGGATGACACTAACCCCATGTCCTATTCCCCTAGTACACAATGCAAAGGGTAGGGGGAAGAGCCGGGAAACCGTCAGAAGTGGACCTCTGGTGTAAAGGCCCCCTTCTGGGGGGGTGGGGAAGCGGCCCCGAAGTGACCTTCGCATTAAAGGGTCTACTTTTGGTTCCCCGGCTCTTCCTTTGCCCCTGTTCGTTGGCTACCTGGGTAACAGTGTAGAGGGTTAATGTCGTCTTGTGGTAAAAAATGAAAAAAAAAAAAATTTTTCTAAGTGCTGGGGTTCTCCCTGGTTCCCAAAAAAACGCCCCTGTTTTCCTTTTTTGGAAGGTAATAACCCCCCCTGTTTGGGCCCTGTAAAAAACAAAAGGGAAAATTGGGGGACCCTGTACTTTACCCTGCCAATGTAACGGAGTTTTTGTACCCACTTGGTCTTCCCCGTCGACTTCAGCACCTGGTCGCAGGGTTTCCCCCCCCATGTATGATTGCAATCCCTAATAAGTCGGTTTGTGGGCGATTATGGGACCTTGTTTCATGGGCAGGGTGTGTGGGGCCCTGAATTGGTGGGCGTCCCTTTGTCCTTGTATTTGCCAGAGCGGGCTCATGGATTGAGACCTGCTTTTTCCCTTGGGAGCAATTGCACAAAAAGGGTTTAGGGAGTCCCCTTGGTTCTTGCACATGTGCGCCCGGGGTTTTAGTTCGGATCCAAGGGACTTAACAGTGGAATGCTGGAGTAAAAGTTATCCCCGTACAGGTGGTCACCTTTATCCAGCAGTGGGTGCACCAAATCCCACCCTATCGTTCCACTTATTTTTAGGGAAGGGGCATTCTGTGTGTACTATATGGCTGTCCTTCCCCTCATAAATCCTGAAGCTGTGGGTCTATCCTGAGGTCCTCTCGCACAGCTTGTATATTTTTATCCCATACCGCGCTCTTTTGCTGGGCAGGTACTGCCGGAATTTAAGCCCGCCCTTGAAATGTAAGAGGGACTCGTCCACACAAATACATTTCTCAGGGGTATAGACCGCAGAAAATATGGCGCTGAAATGGGTGATTACAGGCTGAACTTTATACAAGTGGTCATAGGTGGGGTCATCACGAGGCAGACACAGTGCATTATCTGTGTAATGCAATAATCTCTGTATTTGTTCAAAGCGTGTACGGGACATGGCATGGCGGTAATTGGTGTACTGTAGAAAATATCAGTACTCCAATACTGCCGGGCCTCGGGCTTCTTCACTCTGCCCATATGCAGAATAATGTCATCATCTCTGCAGGGTCCATGGGGGTCCATGTACAGAATGAGGACATGGGTTTGGGCAAAAACTGTGGGCATGGGGATTGGTCTGTGCCACCTGACATCTACCGACCTCAGAGAAAAGTATTTTAAAACAAATCTGTTTCAGTGAGGCCTGTAGTGTCGATACCGACTCCTGGGGTGGCCACAAAAATGTCAGGGATTTGTGGTTGGTAATTATCTGGGGCGGGAGTCCATATGGGGTCACCTCTTCTGACACATGGGGGCGTCTAATGGAAAGACTCTCATCAGCTGAGGATTCGGACAAGGCAACGCAATAAACTCCTCGTCCGAATTTTCCCATCTGAGGCCAGGAAAGCCTCCGCCTCCTCCGCTGAGCAGCCTCTCTGGGAAGATTGGGACATTTTTATTTTGGGGCTTGTAGAATTACGGGGCGTGTAGAATGTATGTTCTTCAACATGTGTATGTGTAATAAAAACTATGACGGGGGTGTATGTAGTGCTTATGCATGTGTAAAAAATATTCTGACAGCGGAGGTGTGTTTAGTGCTCAGACACGTGTGGGGCAATAACTTTTTTTTGTTGTATACAAAAATTAAGTACTGTAAGAAAAAAAATTTGCCAAACAAATTTTAGTAAAACAAAATATACTACTCATCCGTTGATGGAAAATGAGTCTAATGCTATAAAATTTGATTAAAAAAAACAGTAGTATAAAAAAGTGCTAGTTATTTAACAAAAAAAATACTGAACAAGCGTCAGTGAAAAATATCACTGCTGAACGTCTGTCAGTAAAAACACTACCCGATCAAAAATAAAGCTTGAAAAACTATTAGTTACATTCTTTATATACTTCTAAATAGAAAAAACTATTTTTTTTTCACCAATACCGACGTCACTACCTCTCCGCTACCACCAGACCAAAACATCCGTTTACCAATCACAAAAAAAATTTTTGTACTATAAAAAAAAAAACATGCACCAACAACAGAGCAGAGGTGCTATGTGTCACTGCCCAGCGCTCAGAGGCAGCAGGATGGTGACACTGCACCAACAGTGTGAACGCTGATCGGTGATAGACGTCAATAATCAGCGGCCCCAGGGAAAAATACTGAACAGATGCTGTGTAGTGACGCCTCATAGTCACTAGGGGGGGGGGCAACTATTGGTGCAAACGTGGGTAAAACAATAATTATAAAAAAAAAAATGCTGACGTGATGAAATGACACTTCAGCAGACGGGCAGGAGGCTCTGCTCGGCTGCCGGTGTCTCTGATGAATATATGTGGGCCAAACTGCCAGAAGCATCAGGCTACATATTAATGAACACAAATCAGCGATTAGAACATATAGACATAAAAGAAAAGAGCGTACTTCTAAGAGCTTTGGTGAAAATTCAGCGGCAAGACACTTTTGCGAACATCGCCACAATGTATCAGATCTCAGGTGGTGTGTATTGGAAGGAGTTAAAGGGAATGAATCAGAATCAGTGAGGTTGCTAAAAAGAGAGACGTATTGGATAGTGACTCTTGACTCCAGAAGTCCCAATGGACTCAACGTATATAAGGGAGAAAGTGATACACAACGCGCATGCTTGAAAAAGGGGGCGGAGTTCCCTCAAAACGTTGCGTCCGTGCAGCGTTCGGCCGGTCTGTCTAAGCTACTACATCTAACTGAACGCCGCAGAGCGCTTGTCAAGGTATTTACCTATGTTTTGTGAAGCACGCTACGATTGTTACTGCTGTAACTTTTTACTCCATACAAAGCCTGAAAACTGAAATAGTTTGGCTGTTTCTATATATATGGAATAAAATAAACTTTACAGTCATCAAACTGTTTGTTCTTATATAATCGTTGCATGTTTATGGACTCCAGGGAAACTAGGGAGGATTTCTTATTTTTTGACCCATATGCGTGTATTCACTGTAACGGAGGAGTGGATCCGCTGGGCCAACGCAAGCGATGATAGCTAAGCCACGCCAGGGAATGGAATCTAAGTAGCCCCCGGTTTTCACCAGAGCCCGCCGCAAAGCGGGATGGACTTGCTGCGGCGTGAGGCTACCAGGTTGTTACCCCTGACGTGACTTGCTTGCGATGGTGGCCGAGGTGCAGCGTGGTACAAAGACGTAATCCAGAGACGTAGTCGGGGACAGGCAGAAGGTCAGGGCAGGCGGCAGAGGTTCGTAGTCAGAGACGGGCAGACGGTCAGGGCAGGCGGCAAACAGGCAAGGTCAGGAAACGTAAGCAAGCGGACTGGTACACAGGTAATCAAGACTAAACTCCAAAACTCTCAAAACGCACCAAGAACACACCAACAGACTGGCAGGAAGTGTTGGGGGCAGATACCTTAAACAGAACCAGCACCCGACAATGGACCAATTATCGGGACGCTGGCCCCTTTAAATTTAGAGAAGTAGGCGCGCGCCTAGAGCAGCGGCCAAGCGCACGCCGGCCGGGAGCGGCGTTCACAGGAGCGCGGACAGGTAAGAGACGCGGCACCGGGACAGCAGGGGGAAGGTCGCGGGCAGCCGCAGCCGCCGCGCCGGACACCCTGCGAGCAGGGTGACGGTCGCGGGGGGCAGCGGAACCCGCGACCCCCGTGACAGTACCCCCCCCTTAGGTCTCCCCCTCTTCTTTTGAAACCTAGAGAGGAGGTCAGGCGACAGGTTGGCCTCCGGTTCCCACGACCGCTCCTCCGGCCCGAACCCCTTCCAGTCAATGAGGAAGAACCGCTTCCCCCTCAGTGTCTTCTGTGCCAGCACCTCCTTGACCTCAAAGATGTTGTCAGAGTTGGCCACAGGAGAAGGCGAGACAGCCCCCCGGGAGAAGCGAGTTCAGTACCACCGGCTTGAGAAGAGAGACATGGAAGGGGTTCGGGCTGCTCAGGGTAGGAGGCAAGCGGAGCTTGTAGGACACCGGATTAAGTCGTTGCAGTACCTCAAACGGACCCACGTATTTAGGGCCTAACTTATAAGAAGGCACCTTAAAGCGAATATATTTGGTGGCCAACCAAACCCTATCGCCCGGCTCAAATAGGGGCGGGGGCCTACGGTACCTGTCAGCCTGAGCTTTGGTGCGAGCAGAAGCCCGTAGCAGGGCCTGTCGCGTGAGCTGCCAGAGAGCCTTGATGTCCCTTACTTGGGCATCCACAGCCGGGACATGACACAAAGTGGCCAGGGGGAGAGGCGGGCGGGGATGTAACCCAAACACAACAAAAAAGGGGGAGGCCCCAGCAGATCCCGAATCTAAAGAGTTATAGGAAAACTCTGCCCAGGGAAGAAGATCAGACCAGTTATCTTGACGGGCGGACACAAAATGCCTCAGGTAGGTGCCCAACACCTGGTTAACCCTCTCAACCTGCCCATTGGTCTGAGGGTGGTATGCGGAAGAGAAGTCTAACTGGACCTGCAATTGACCACACAAAGCCCGCCAAAATTTAGCAATAAATTGGACTCCCCTATCTGAGACAATATGTAAAGGGAGACCGTGCAGACGGAAAACGAGACTGAAAAAATGTTGGGCCAGTTGGGAGGCAGAGGGTAACCCCGGCAGTGGGATAAAGTGGGCTATTTTGGAAAAACGGTCGGTCACAACCCAGATGACCGTGTTTACAGATGAGGCCGGGAGATCAGTAATGAAGTCCATGGCTACATGGGTCCAGGGTTTTTCCGGCACCGGGAGCGGCTGAAGAAGGCCCGCGGGCTTGAGGCGAGGAACCTTATTACGGGCACAGGAGGTGCAGGCTAGAACAAAGTCCCTCATGTCCTGAGCAAGAGTAGGCCACCAGTAATATCGGGAGACCAATTGAAGCGACCTATGGACTCCTGGGTGCCCAGCCGTATGAGAAGAGTGTCCCCACTTCAGGATTCTAGGGCGCAAGGCAGGTCGCACATACGTCTTCCCGGGGGGTAGGTGCTGGAGGTCCACGAGGGCAGCCGTGACGAGTCGCTCCGGGGGTACAATGTGCTGGGGAGGAGGCTCAAGACCCACCGTATCCGAGGAACGAGATAGAGCATCAGCTCTGAGGTTTTTCTCGGCCGGCCGAAAATGTAAGCGGAAGTCAAAACGGGCAAAGAATAATGACCACCTGGCTTGCCGGGGGTTCAGGCGTTGAGCCGACTGAAGGTACAGAAGGTTCTTATGGTCTGTGAAAATGTCAAGAGGGTGGTGAGCCCCCTCCAGCAGATGACGCCATTCTTCTAGAGCCAGCTTTATGGCCAGTAATTCACGATCACCTATGGTATAGTTCTTCTCGGCAGGAGAGAATGTCTTGGAGAAAAAACCACAGGTACGTAGTTTACCAGCGGAGGATCTCTGCAGGAGGACAGCACCAGCGCCGACCGAAGAAGCATCCACTTCCAGAATAAACGGACAGTTAGGGTCTGGGCGAGACAGGACCGGAGCCGAAGCAAATGCCGCTTTGAGCCGGTTGAAGGCTTCTTGGGCCTCTGGGGGCCAGGATTTGGGATTGGCATTCTTCCTAGTCAGGGCCACCAAGGGAGCCACAAGTGTAGAGAAGTGGGGGATAAATTGCCTATAATAATTAGCAAATCCCAAAAAACGTTGAATGGCCCGAAGGCCCACCGGTTGTGGCCACTGCAGCACCGCGGAGAGTTTGGAGGGATCCATCCGGAGACCCTTATCTGAGACGATGTACCCTAAAAAGGGTAAGCTGGCATGTTCAAAGAGGCACTTTTCGGGTTTGGCAAAGAGCTGATGAGTGCGGAGTCGCCTGAGGACCTGGCGGACATGGTGGCGATGAGTCTCGAGATCAGGGGAGAAGATGAGAATATCGTCCAAGTAGACGATTACACAGACATAGAGTAGGTCCCGAAAGATCTCATTAACAAAGTTCTGAAATACTGCCGGGGCGTTGCAGAGACCGAAAGGCATAACCAAATACTCGAAATGGCCGTCCCGTGTATTTATTTATTTTTTTTACAACATATTTTATTGAGTTTTCATAAAATAAACTGACGGACAGTACATCACAAATGACATTTGTATAAGAGAGAAAAACACAGTATTCACACATATTATGATAAGCCGTAAAAACAGACCTAAGAGAGGACAAAGTATCTCTGATAAGCATGAGTCCATCTGGTGGCAGCCCGGTGTCACTCAGTAAAAGTTCCATCAACGAAGGTCGGGTCCAGGTTGCTCATAATATTGTTACCAAAATGAGAAACCGACTATTAGGTGAGCGGTTAAATGTGAATGGTGTTTTTAACAAAGAAGCGTTTCACAAGAAAAAAGCATCAAAGAACATTTATGACATAACCGACCGGCCTGGGTGAACAAACAAGACAAACAACCCAGGCTAGGTTAAACCTTGCTAGTGGAGTCTTGCTCTGTCTATTGTATGCAGAGGGGGGGTCTCCAGCGTGAAAACACCCATTGTATTAAGCAGAGTTAATTCCACGATATCGAGCGCCGCCATTTACTCTCTGGGGAGGGGGGGAGGAGGAAGGGGTGTGTAGGCGTTTCCCTGTTCACCTCAGGCAGCCTGAGGATCCCCAAATTGTCCGCAAGAGCTTCCCTCAGGTACCAGCCCGTGTGGCAGAAAGTTTCCATCAGCTGGGTTATCTCTGAGTACGAATAGTGGGAGACAATGAAAGATTTCCACTTCCTGAAAAAACCTTCAGTTCGAAGTTCTTTGTTTCTCTCAGTTTCTAACTTATCCGCTATTAAATACTGTTTCATATTTTCTATTATTAAAGATAGGGGTGGTGTGTGCAGTTTCAGCCAATGCAGGAGAAGGCAACCAAGATCGCAATATGTATTGTACTTTCTACCTCTCTCTGAAAGGTATTCAGGGGAGCCGACACGGTGTTCTCCTCCGGAGGCCGAACATAGTGAAATATAAGCAGTTCATGATTTTTATCTATCCTAACCTTCCAATGATCTTGCACATATTTGATAAAAAGGTCCCAGAATTTCTGGGTGTAGGGACAGGTCCAAATTCCATGCCACATGTCCGTGGATGGAGTCCCACACTTGGGGCAAGCTTGAAGTCTGTCAGGGCGAGTTGGAGAGGGGGGTAGGTTGAAACCATAAAACGCATTATGGACTATCTTGAACTGCGTTTCTCTCCAAAGCTCGCAAATCACTGCTTTCAGTAATCTCCCGGACCCTTTCATGATCTTTTCTCCAAATTGGGGGTCATTAAAGAGACGTTCCCACTTCCTAAAGGGGCCTACCACATCACCTGTCAGATCCCAGCTCCTCATGATCCGATATACGGCTGATAGTGTGAAATTGGATCTATGACATTCTATCAGTCGAATTTATTAGGAGCGCTTTCTTTAGACACATCCCGGAGTCTGGACCAACAAAAGGAAAGGATCTGCATGGCCGGGAAGACATGTGCTGGAGGTAAAGAGAACTTCTCCCTCAGCCCTAATGGAGTATACCATCGTTTTCCTTCTATGTGCATCAGCTGCCAAGCATGGCAGATCCCCCTACTCCTCCACAGACCAAACATGGGGTTGTCCCTACCTTGAGGGAATTCTGGATGATCGCATAGGGGCATTCCCCTCGAAAGGGAGAAGGGAAGGTGTAATGATTTACGAATTTGTTTCCATGTCGCCATCGTGCCGCGCAGAAGGGTGGAGGATCTAAGTTGTAGTGGGATAGAGGAGATTTTTGCGTGTAAAAGAGCATGGGGGTGCCATGGGTGAATCAGCTCCCTTTCCAAATCAAAATTAGAATATCGACTTGTCTCGCCAATCCAGTCCAAGACATGCCGGGAGAGTGACGCCAAATTGTAATATCTTATGTTAGGGAGGTTCAATCCACCTGCTTCAACTGGCAACATCAACTTCTGCAGCGCAATGCGCGGTCTTCTCCCCGCCCAAATGAAGCGAGAGAAGGACGCACATAGCTTTCTAACATCTGAATGTCTCAACAACAAAGGGAGAGTCTGGAGGGGGTAAAGCAGTTTGGAGAAGCATATCATCTTAATCGTATGACATCTACCTGAAAGGGACAGGGGAAGGCCCTGCCACCTGTGTAGCTTTTCTGTGATTTGTGTAATCAGGGGAGGGTAATTCAAATTATATAAAGTTTCGGGGGTTCTCCCGATTTTAATGCCCAGGTAGGTGATGGACTTATCAGCAGGGGTTAGATGTAGGCCAAGGTCATTCCAAGTACGTCTCGGAAGAGGAGACCGGAGTTCCAGTACTTCACTCTTTGAAGGATTAACCTTGTATCCCGAGAAGGATCCGAACCTTTCCAGGAAAGAAAAGACCAGCGGCAGATGTTCGAATGGGTTTGTTAGGAACAAAAGCAGATCGTCTGCGTACAAGGCCAATTTGACCTGGGCCCTTCCTACCCTAATCCTTTCAAAAAACTCAGACTCTTCTAAATAGCGCGCCAGGGGCTCTCAGGCAATGTCAAAGAGGAGAGGGGAAAGGGGGCATCCCTGTCGTGTACCCTTAAACAGGGAGAAGGCGTGGGACAGGAAACCGGGAGTATGCACCTGCGCTGTGGGGCATGAGTAAACCGCAGAAAGAAAGGTTCTAAAGTGTCCCTTAAAGCCCATCCGATCCAAGACCATCCAGAGCCATCCCCACCAGACATTGTCAAATGCTTTTTCGGCATCTATAGCAACCAGAACAGGATGTCCGGATGGGGATGGCTCACCCTTAACACTCTCCAGCACCGTCAGCACCTTTCTAATGTTACCCACGGAGGCCCGACCTTTAATAAAACCTTTTTGGGAGGCTCCAATGAGGGAGGGCATGAAAGCCGCCATCCTGTCAGCCATTATCTTAGATAGAAGCTTCTGGTCGACATCTATTAGCGAGATCGGTCTATAAGAGGCTGGAAGAAGGGGGTCTTTTCCCTTTTTAGGTATGACTTTTATATATGCGTTCTTGGACTCCGGTCTAATATATCCCGTCCTCAGAACTTCATTAAAGTATTCTTGTAGGATTGGGGTAAAGGGGTCTAGCAGAGTCTTAAAAAATTTGCCGGTAAAACCGTCCGGTCCAGGGGCCTTGTTGAACGCCAGACCTCGCCGTCCCGTGTATTAAATGCCGTTTTCCATTCATCGCCTTCCCTAATGCGGATTAAATTGTAGACCCCACGTAGATCCAGTTTAGAAAATATTTTCGCCCCACGCAGGCGGTCAAAGAGTTCGGAGATCAAGGGCAACGGGTAACGTTTTTTATGGTAATTTTATTCAAGCCCCGATAGTCGATGCAGGGCCGGAGGGACCGATCTTTTTTCTCCAAGAAGAAGAAGCCAGCTCCAGCTGGAGACGAGGACTTACGGATGAATCCTTTGCGGAGGTTCTCCTTGATGTATTCAGACATCGCCTTAGTCTCCGGGACGGAGAGAGGATAAACCCGGCCTCTGGGAGGAGTACAACCAGAAGGCAGGTCAATGGGACAATCATAAGGCCGGTGTGGCGGAAGCGTTTCAGCCTGACTCTCCGAAAAGACATCGGCAAAGTCCCAGTATGGCGAAGGTAGACCTGGAGGAGGCTTGGCAAACTTCCAGGAGGTGACTTGAGGAGCGAGTTGCGGCTTAGACAAGCAACGAGAGAGACATGCGGAACCCCAACGCATGACTTCACCTGTGCTCCAATCCAAAGTCGGGGTATGGTCCTGTAGTCAAGGAAGGCCCAGAAGGATCTCCGAGGACGATCGAGGCAGGACAAGAAGTTGAAACGTCTCCTTGTGAAGGGCCCCAATTTGCAAGAAGAGAGGGGACGTACGGAAGCGGATCGCGTCCTTAAGGCATTCGCCACTGACCGAGGAGACGAACATAGGTTTCTGCAACGGAGTCACAGGAAGACGAAACCTGGTCACAAGTTCGTGGCTTATGAAGTTTCCTGCTGATCCTGAATCAATAAAGGCGGTGGCCTGAAAGGTGTTGTCCGGAGAAGCACCAATATATACGGGCATGGTCAGACGGGGAGAGGCCGTTCTGACACCTAGGGTTGCCTCTCCTACGAGCCCTAGGTGCGGAAGTTTCCCGGGCGCACCGGACAGTCCCCAATGAAATGGCCAGAACCGCCACAATAGAAGCAGAGCTGCTTCAGACGACGCTGAGAACGTTCCTCCTGGGACAGGTGGGCTCTCTCGACCTGCATAGGTTCCTCTTCAGAGGCCGTTGGAGGAGGAAGGGGTGACCGCTGGAACGTGGGAGCCAAGCGGGGGAAACGGCGTGGACGGACGGTTCCCCGTTGTAGGCGGAGCTCTTGTTGCCTTTCGGCGAAGCGAATATCCACTCGGGTGGCCAAATGGATTAGGTCATCCAAGGCAGCTGGTAGATCCCGAGCGGCGAGCTCGTCCTTGATTCGCCCCGAGAGGCCTTGCCAAAATGTCGCCACCAACGCTTCGTTGTTCCAGTCCAGCTCCGAAGCGAGAGTGCGAAACTGCACCGAATACTGACCGACTGTGGTGTCGCCCTGACGTAGCCGGAGCAGCGCTGCGGCAGCCGAAGAAGTACGGCCTGGTTCCTCGAAGACCGTGCGGAACCCCCGGAGGAAGGTTTGGAGGTCAGCTGTCAGAGGATCCCCTCGGTCCCATAGCGGCGTAGCCCAAGCCAAGGCTTCTCCAGACAAGAGGCTGATTATGAAGGCCACCTTGGCTCGCTCTGTAGGGAATTGGTGCCCCATCATTTCGAGATGGATGGAGCACTGGCTGATGAACCCTCGGCACTTCTTGGGGTCTCCATCGTAGCGTGAGGGGAGTGGCAGATGCAGAGAAGGACCCGGCGCCGAAGCAGGTAGAGCAATGGATGCCGGAGCAACGGATGCAGGTGCAGGGGCAGCAGCCGGTGGAGGCAGACGAGTCGCCAGGTTCTGCATCATGGCCGCTAGCTGGTCGATACGTTGACTCTGCTGGGCGACAGCTGTAGTGATGTCCCGGAGATCAGGCAGAGGTACCCTGGCGGAATCCATGGCCAGTCTGTACTGTAACGGAGGAGTGGATCCGCTGGGCCAACGCAAGCGATGATAGCTAAGCCACGCCAGGGAACGGAATCTAAGTAGCCCCCAGTTTTCACCAGAGCCCGCCGCAAAGCGGGATGGACTTGCTGCGGTGTGAGGCCACCAGGTAGTTACCCCTGACTTGACTGGCTTGCGATGGCGGCCGGGGTACAGCGTGGTACAGAAACGTAATCCGAAGGCGTAGTCGGGGACAGGCAGAAGGTCAGGGCTGGCGGCAGAGGTTCGTAGTCAGAGACGGGCAGACGGTCAGGGCAGGCGGCAAACAGGCAAAGTCAGGAAACATGAGCAAGCGGACTGGTACACAGGTAATCAAGACTAAACTCCAAAACTCTCAAAACGCACCAAGAACACACCAACAGACTGGCAGGAAGTGTTGGGGGCGGATACCTTAAATAGAACCAGCGCCCGACAATGGACCAATTATCAGGACGCTGGCCCTTTAAATTTAGAGAAGTCGGCGCGGGCGCGCCTAGAGCAGCGGCCACGCGCACGGCGGCGGGGAGCAGCGTTCACAGGAGCGCAGACAGGTAAGAGACACGGCGCCGGGACCGGGACAGCAGGGGGAAGGTCGCGGGCAGCTGCCGCGCCGGATCCCCTGCGAGCAGGGTGATGGTCGCGGGGGGCAGCGGAGCCCGCGACCCCCGTGACATTCACATTTACACAGTACAAGTGGTAATACATCGTTATATAGGTGTCTCTGATGAAGTCACAGAGAACAGCTCGCCTAGAAGCCAGCGATCTCAGTCAGCCGGAGGCAGCGGAGCTAAGCCGGAGATCTGGACCGACGGAGGGGCACAGAACCATTGCACCACCAATGTAAGGCATAGGCAACGATTGGGCACCACTCTGATTGCTGTTCCAAACCGGAATGTCGTGCTTGTTACTTTAGAGATCGTACAAGCACTGTGATTGGGCGGTCAGGACCAATGGACCAATCACAGCGCTGGGGGTGGTGGTACCACCCCCAACACCTCCCATACTAGTCAGTGATGATTGATGCTGTGCTATACGGTCTAGATGGAATTGCAGTCAAGATTCTGAATATGCTAAGGAGAAGAAATGTCCTGTAGATAGATGACAGGAGAGGCTATAGGACAAGCTCTTGTGAAGGCGCTGAATATTGCAGATCAGAAGGGTAAAAGTCATAGAGATCCCAGACATTTTGTCACGCGGCACAGTAGACAATTTAATGATGTTACCAACATTTCACAAAACAACCTCTTCTAAATATTGATCCGCCCCTCAGATGTATTTTGAGGAATGGGGTTAGATTTGCTCCACGTAGACCTTGTACAATGGGCAACATTGTGTCTCCGAGTCTGTAGGGATATGAATGTAAATTCCACTCTCAATCCCACGGTTACCAGCTGGAGGTATAACGTGTTCATACAACAATTGCCTGACTTGTTTTGTTATCTTATTACATGTACTGTTTGTAATAAGCAATATGTCGGGTGTAGCACCCAGAATCTGAATCAGCGAATCCTAGAGCAAGTCTAAGATATAACCTATGTGAGTAACAAGAAGGTGTCGGCGGTAACACTATAGAGGTGGGCACCAAGCCAGGTTAGTGGGTTTTCAAGTGATGGCTATCGAGAAGGTAAAAAACCACCGAGGGGAGGGGATCCAGAAGGCTTCTCATGGATCATCTCATGGCCTTCTGGATCCTCACTCTAGGTTCTAGATCCCCCCAAGGACAGTTAATACTTGGATCTATTGTATGTGTATTATGTATCTATTGTGACACCTTGTTTTGCTGTATATAGTGTCATTTATATGTATCTTTGTTTATAGTCTTTACCTCTGTGTATAAGGTACAGAAGGACTTAACTCTCAGGTGTATTTCTAATTAGCAGAACTATGTATGAGGGCTTCCTGCATTACTGGGATTGTTACAATTAAGAGCTTATTGAATAGTGTAAACTGGGGTAACTCCCTTCCCTGACTTTCTATGTTTTTATTGAATTTTTAAATTGGAATCCCAATAAATTTGTGCATTTTGTCATTTCACACAAAGTGCTGAAAGTCTACTCTTTCAGTTGCTGGTTGTAGATCTTCTCTTGTGTCTGGGGCTGGATGTCTCTTCCCAGCACCGTGCATAGTCTGGATTATACCAGGTCCGGGTGACTGGGGAGCGGATCAATCTTTTTTTCTTTTTTTGATACTAAAGTTGCCCATGATGCCCATCCAGTCCAGGCCCAGATCCAGCAATTTCTAATGAATGTTATCAAATGCTTTTTCTGTGGCTCTGCCCTTAATGAAGCCTTTCTGTGATGGGTCCAAAATGGAGGGCAAGACTGTAGCCAGCCTGTCGCCATTATTTTCATCCATATTTTTTGGTCTAAGTCAATCAGTGAGATTGGCCTGTAGGAGCTGGTAGACAATCGGGCCCTTTCCAGACCTTCGGGAGGAATTTTATAAAGGCATTTTTTTCATTTGGTCGGATTTTTCCTGTTGTTAGAATGGGATTATATAGTCAGACAGAATGGGTGATAATTGTGTCTACCAAAAATTTTAATAATTCTACCTAATATAACGTCGGGGCCCGTAAAGGTCTTGCCCATCTGTAGGTGGTTAATGGTTTTACTGACTTCATCTACCTTTAAATTGGCATTGATTCGTCTTTTTGTCCTTGGGAAATGGTGGGAAGGTTTATATTGAAGGAAAGTCTGAGGCAGTTTGAGACCCTGGCGGTTGGATTTAAAAGTGGAATATAGGTCAGCATAGAATTCTTAAGTATAATTTATACTTTCTGGGGTCAGAGAGGGGGGGATGGGTTATTGTGGCCTGATTCGTGCTTGTAGGGTTGAAATGTTAGAAGGGAAAACCTCCCTTTAGCAGGAAATTGGATATATATAAGGACTTTTTTTCACTCTGACCAAGAATCAATCTCTGTTTAGCTGATAACATCTACTTTGTTTGGTAATATATTGGGAGATGCTTGGAAAGTCATAGGCATCCCTAAGTTTGTTGCCAGCTGCGTCCTAATGATGTAGGTTAAATTTACGGTTTATAGTGGGTGGTGGAGCTGTATGATTTCCCCTTTTTATTGCTGTAACTGTGGCCCAGAATGAAGATATGTCTGACACGTGGTCAGAGTGTTGGAGCAATTCCTCCCAACATTTTCGGATCATTTTTAGCAAAAGTATTAGTTTTTGCTGGAACTTAGATGGGAATTTCCAGATGTGTTCGGAACCTCTGGTCAGTACTATTGTTATAGGAGAGTGATCCAGAGAGGTAATCTCAGATGAACCAATAGATTAATTCTTGTCCTGGTCCAAACCTTGTGGAGCATGACGAACAATGTGAGAATTCTTCTACATTCTGGGTTTCTCTCTCTCCAAACTGTCTCTAAGGCTTGTTAATTGTAAAAGTTTCCATATGGAGAGGGTCCTAACCTGTGATTTCCTCGGACGAATAGGGAACTGATAACATTTCCGTCTTCCTCTATGTTGACTATTTCGTTAAGATCACTCCTACAATAATCCTGCCTCGAGTGGATATGCTGAATAGTAATACCTCGGGATTTGAGAAACGTGATTCGAGTGTTTACTTTAGGCCATGAACTTTAAACAAATTTGCAAGATTTTTCTATATGTGTAATAAGAAGACATAGACAACCAACCTCGTTGCTAATGAGGTGAGGATGTCAAAGAAAATGTAAGTTCCTGTTAAATAGAGTAAGCACCCACCTTTCTGTCAGTAGAGGGGACTCTACACTTGCCCTAACCATATTTCTGCATTTACAAAAAATCTCCGTCCCATAGGTGGGTCTCCGTGTAAAAAGGACAATATCTGGATTGTAGTCTGTTTAGATGTTCTGAGTGCTCATTCTTTTATTGAATTTAGGTGAATGTAATCATTTTGATGTTCCATGGTATCTTAATGTAAAAACTAGTAGATGGAAGGGTATGTATCGTGTAATGATCCCGGTGGTGTCAGTATGTTATGACCCTTCGATCACCCAGTTTTGGTTGAAACCTCAGTGATCCCACGGGCAAGATGGGATAGGTGGGTGCACTAACAGTGATGAACAGCAAGGTGCAGGGCAAGTCTGCATGGGCCAGTACTGGTGTCTGGACAAAGAGGTATAGCCAGAGGAAGGTAACGCAGTTCCCAGACAGGTAATGGATTTGTTACAACAGCAGCATTGTCAGCAAGGTAATGAACAGGTAGGCACAGGAAAACACACAGGTAAACAGCTGTGATACAGCAGCCAAGGGACAAACTCTACGTAGCGAACAAACAATGAACTGATGCTGAGCAAGAGCAGGAGTCGTCTTGTAGCCAGGGGGTTCACAGGTCAAGAGGCAGGAAATGGGAACATGTCCCTTTTAAATAGCAGAAGGATCTGCATGTGCACGCCATAGAGGGCACTCTAGGTGCTTTCATAGCAAGAGCGTATGTGTGAGAGCAGGATCAGGTCAGATATGTAGGAACTGCCCGCAGTCGCCACGCGGAAAGGAGCTAGGACAGGTGTGTATACACTAGCAGTCACAGCAGAAGGTGTTGGGGACCACCACAGGCAGCGGGTCATGCCATGCCTATGGCTCATATACGGAGCCATGGCATGACTGTGACAGCGGCCAATGATGGGCCAACGCCGTAACCCACTCACTAGAGGAGAATCAGTACGTTCAGGACTGAGACATCTAAATAAAATACCTAACTGAAACCAAGTGGAAATAGAACTGCAAAGATCGTGCAGCAACATGGATTGAGGAAACATATAGGGTAACACGGCGCCATGAAAGTCTGTACGATTCTTCAATTGGCGCCGCTCAAGGGGCTTCACTTTTTTTCTGGCTCATAAGCCTGGGCTGGCATATTAGATTTGCCGAAGCAAAGTGACATTGAAAAAAAAAAAGAATAATATTGAAACAAAAAAAAAAAAAATCACACTCCCCGAGAGCCCCCCGGTGGTGGCGAATAACGGTTCAGTGTAATAACAGAACTAAGAAGAGAAAGAGGTCACCTCTCGGTTGAAATAACAGTGATGGACCATTAACCAGGTTCTCTATGTGACATTTAGCTCAATTGTTCCTTGTTAGGAATAGTCAATGATCAAAACCCAAGAGTGACTTACTGTTGACTGCAGGAGCGAGGTGAGGCAAGCTTCCTCTCCATGCTGGTGATTGGGACTGATCGGTGAGGAGCTCATGCCTCTTAGGGTGTTGTGGTTCCAGAGTCTGTTCCCTGGCGTCTTTGTGATGACAGTCCAGATTTTTTTCTGGCTGCTGAGGTGTGTTGAAAGATTTTGCGAAGGGACCACTGTCTTGACCATTTTCTTGTTACACCTCAGGATAGGAGGCTACTGAAACCATTGCGGAGAAATCTTCTAAACCATAGTGGGTAGGACCCTGAATAACTAAGGTCATGTTTCTGAACTCGCATGGTCAGTGGCTGTATTAAAGAGAGTCCAGTCAACCTGCATAACCCTTTCATAAGGATCCTTTATACCAGAGATTATTGTCTCATTGAAGAGGAAAGCCAATTTTTGTGGCTCTTAGGCAATCCATATAGAATTGGCGCGTTGTGACTGGATTTGCTACAGAAAGCGTATAACAGTAGCAGATAATTATTTCAGATAATAGCAACTATTTTGTAAAAAGAGTCTTAAACATTTATATCTTCAAACTATTACAAGGTTTGTTACTTGCGGTTTAGTGGTCAATGTCCATAACTAGGCGGCACAGTTGCATATTAGTTCCCCACTTATGCTGCAACAGCTGGCTTATTCCATCTTGGAGCACATGCACAGTAACTAACTCTGTAATTAGTTGAAGTTTTAAATGTTATGACTTAATATTTATTTGCTATTATTTGAAAATATAATTATCGTGCTATGTTTTTCGCTTTCTATTGAATGAAGGTTGGAGGAGCCTTCACAGAGCAGATTGTTGCAGTGCGGCTGAATTTAATCTTACTACCAAATGACTATCTATAAGATTGTCCACAGTTCCAGGATACACTGAGAGACACTTTCCTATATTAGATGAAACATCTAGATTTATAAAACGTCGGATAAGATGTAAGCTCTGGTATGCTGAAAACATCAGACCATAACATAGCTTGCATGGGTTCAGAAAACTGTTCTTGTTCATGATCTTAGTGATGAGCAAACCCAATAAAAGTTCAAGTTTTTCGGAGCTTTACCTTGACCTTTGAGTCATTCGGTTTGAAGTTCGATTCAACTCGAATTAAACCATTATTAAAGTCAATGGGAGATGTTCAGGTTAGTTTTTATACTATATAGGTGAGGGAAAGCTGGGATTTCCATACCAGAAGTGTATCCTGAATATCGTGAACAACTTAGTGAGAAAATTTGGCTCTTAGTGTGACCGAAAAAATTCAGAGGCTAAAAATAAATTACTCCTTTCAATGGCTAAATGAAAGATGAGGACAGCTTGAAAGCATGGGGCGAAGCTATTGGAGGTGCAGCGCTTGCAGCTGCCTACGTGGCCCTGCATCCTGAGGGGGTTCAATACTCCTTTGACACATTAGGAAGAAAACGGTATTGAAATTGGACATTGGTAACTGGCAGGTGCCCTATTTCACTTTTTGCACCAGGCAAAATACATGTGTTATATGTGGTTGCAGTATAACATCCCAATGGGGGAACATGAGGTTTCAGCTGGCAGGGGGTAGTTTTATAGGGGGTGCAGTCGATAGCCAGGGCTGCTATCAAGTCATTCTATTAACTGTTTCAGGGCCCTTGAAGATAAATCAAATGGGGCGCAAGCATTACTAGTTCCTATTTTTTAACATTATCAGTGGGCCTCTTGTATTGATTTAGGACCCTGGACAGGTGTAATAGCAATATGGCAGCACTGCAACTGTTACCAAGTTCCATTTCCATACAGTATCTTCTTACGTGTCAAAGGGGCTTCTTTGCCCCCTCAGGATGCAGGGCCCCATAGCGGCTGCTACCACAAAGGGTGCCAATAGGACAGTACAGGCAGTACTCCTATCAGGGGCCCTATATCTAAAGTGGCCACTGAATGTTAAAAAACAGAAGAACTAGTAATGAGGTGGGGACCCCTTTTGAATTGGCTGTATGGGGCTCTGAAAATGGTTAATTGTACTGATGGCAGAAAGATTGAAGAATGATGTTAATAAGATGGAATGTTTATTTCACATGTCAAGGAGACGTATACAGTTTACTTGGTCTTGACATTGGCAACTGGGGCAACGAATCGTCAGAGATCATGCGTGATGATTCATTTGATAAATGTCAAAACGATCACTTTGTGAGGGTAAAGACGGATATGTTTGTCAGTTATCACCCCGCCATCTGTGCTGAATGTGAGTTCATAGATAACGCTTGCTGCCGGGCAGTATAAAACTTCTATGGCATGTCAAACTAGCTCAGGCCATTTCATCCTGTTAGTTTGACACCAGAAGTTGTATGGGTCAGTCTAAGTCAAAAATTCAGTTTTGAGCTGCGGTAATCAGGGACCATGGGTTTAATGGTGGTTTCTGTGTTGTCTGATATGCTGCCCTGCTTTACAGGCGTTGTGAGGTGGTAAAATTCGTTTGAAAATGTCACCCAGTAGGTTCTGCAACACTGCCAGGCGGCTGCAACTTGCCATTTACTGTGGCACTTTGCTGACGTTGTTTCCTACGGACATTAGATTGTGAGAAGACGCTAAAAAGAATGTCTTGAGCTGGTTAATGAGAACTGTCTCAAAATTCCTTCCCCATGAATTCGTTTGTAATTTGTTTGGGTGGAAGGAAATTGCTCACTTTTGTCTTGTAATGTGGATCAAGGAAGGTGGCCACCCAGTAATTGCTGGAGCATGTGGAGGACATCATATATCATATGGTTGACGGGGAGGCCAAGATAATGCTACAACGCTGCACCTAGGTCATGCCGAAAGCAGGGTTTGCAAAAGCAGGAATTGGGAACTAAGACCTCTAGCCTTCTCAGCTGACAGTAAAAGACTGGGTAGTAGCGCTTGAGAAATTTCTGCACAATCCAGTCTGACAGTGTGCCCAAGGCATGGGTTTGTGCGTAAGTCTAACCATATCCTTAGGGCAAAGCAAGGAGTATTTCTTCGTTTTTGTCGCACACACACCTTGCATAGGGCAGTCCAGGTAATTAGCCACCCAGCCGGTCGGTTCAGGGTCTGATTGCACAGAGCTATCACAACTCCTGACCGTGTGTGTTGACGTTATCTAAGGACAAATTAATTTGAGAATGTCGCCTGTGTTTCTCTTGGATGTGATGTCCTGTTCGAGGTTGAAAAAGATCTGTACTCCGCACTACTCCTAGCAGTTGGATAGTGTGTCGGGCTGTAGAGCCATCACAGAGGCTATGTCATTTCACCAAATCACCTGTGAGCAAGTCAGTGAGTTGTAACACCCTTGTACCGTGTCTTACTAGTCCATTTGTCTGTTGTGAGATGAACTTTGGTGGACACACATGCAGCCAACGCGCTGGAGATCTTGTCTGCAAAGTGGCTGGCCCGGGCAAGGACAGCTGTTATGGTGAAGGAAATGCACCGCTAGGCATTGATATATGGGGTCATGACAGAGCCTGTCGGTGGCAGAACCTAACATTTCTTCGACCAGGCCGGAAAGGCAACATTTCCAAGCCCAACAGTTGGCAATGCCAACATTCAGGCTTTTGGACTTTGGAATGGTTGGGGTGAAAGTGTTTCTTTGCGCCCCCACATTGGTACCACAGAAGGCTGGCTGTCCAGACTGGCCGCCTTTACGGACTGTTGCAGGTCACTCTGCTGGAGGGAAAGTGTAGGCTGTGTTAATGGTGGTAGGGAAACGGCCGACAGTCGTCTGGGACATCGGGATGGTGCTTGCTCATTATTTGCTCTGGCACATCGGAGCAGAGGACCGCTGGGCTTGGTAGTGGGCGGAGGAGGAGGCAGAAGAAGTCATGGTGGCTGGAAGTCCAGGACCTGTGGGACCTTTTTTCTCCAAATGACTCTTCCACAGCAATTCATGTTTTACATGCATATGCCTTTTCATGCTGGTGGTGCTTAAACTATTATTTTCTCTACTGACATGTTGAAAGCAAGTCCATCATATGACGTCAGTCAGTGAGTCTGAGGCTTGATCGAAAAAGGCCCAGGCTTCACAGGCCCTGGACCTCTTCGACTGTGAAAAACTAGTACCGGTGTTCCCGCTGCCACCACTAACCACAGCTGGCGGAGTAATATCAGTGGACTTGTGCAACCGCCCTCTCCCTTTCTGAGGCTGGAACCGCACTGACACTACCCCATCATCCTCCTCCGTCACTAAAGATGCGCTTGCCAGCTGCTGCTCAACAGACCATGTTGGATCCACAATGTCATCATCATCACAGGTGACTTCCACTTCCTCACAGTCTACATCCTCAACCTGCGGGCTAGAAGCCACAGGCACTGCGAGGCATTGCTGACTGCTCAGTATTTCTGGCGACGGACCAGCTTCCTTCTCCTCCTCTGAGGGCATCAGCAATTGGGCATCACAGCAAACAAAATCATCTTCTTTGGCCTCTTGATCTTTTGAAATGCCTTCTGACCCCAACCGCATTGTGTCATCAAAGAGCTCTTCAGAACATGGATTATCTGGAGTGTTTTGTATAATGCAGAAGGAAGAAATTGTCCAGCATACGACCACTCTTCATTGAAGTATAAAACGTTCCATCTCTTTATTAGAAAATATTAAAACTTAAATACATAGTGTCGGCAAAATCGCATGGCTGGCCGAAGCGTTGTTTTGTATAATGGGTTGGACTGATGTTGATGGTGACATTTGTGGCCATGACTGAGAAGAAAAGGTGGTAAAACTGGATGCAGGGTCTGATAACTACTGAAGAACAGATTGGCGACCCTCTTCCCTGAGATTCACAGGGAAACGAGCAAGCGACAACAGGCCTGACGGTCCTGTGACTGACGATGTGCTTGTCTGTCTGTTGTCCAGAGCACTGGAAGGAGTGCCTGGTCTCGTACCTCTAGCTCCACGTTCTATGCCCCTCCTTGCTCGCTTACCACCTCTAGTTCTCTCCATGTTCAAAAGCTAAATATTCAAAAGCTAAATATTTGGTAATGGTCTGTTATGCATGAGCTGTACCCCAAAAACTGGAAAAATGAACTTTTCTTCAATCACAATAATTTGCAGCAAGCAAACAGTATTTAAAATAGATTTCTTTCTATGAGAGATTTGGTAACTTTCTCTTATGCAAGAACTCTAACCTCAAAACTGCAAAAATTAACTTTTGGGAACTCAATAAAATTTTCACTAAGCAACCACTATTTGAAATAGATTTCTTTATATTGGAGATTAGGTAACGGTGTCTTATGCATAGCTATATCCCCAAAACTGCAAAAATGAACTTTTCTTCAATCAGCATAAAGATGCAGCCAGCAAAGCTAAACTCCCTAATTATTGCTGTCTATGATTCCCTAAGCTTGCCATACCCCCCCCAACTAATCTTAATAGCAGCTTTTCCTGTCTAAAATCGTTGAGAAATCATGTGCTTGCATGCATGCAAACAAGCAGAGAGCAGTGCGTTCAGGTGCTTGAAACGTGTGTGTTTCTTTGTAGTAGGAGTTATTTTAATTTGAATACTATTTTTAAAAATGGTCTGAACCAGGGCAATAAATTGTTTGTTTTTTAATTAAAATTCTTGAAAAACTTAAAAGTAAATTTAGACAAACATTTTTTTTTCTTGTGTTTTAAATTTTGGGTTTATTTTTGTATTTTTTAAAAAAGTTTGTTTTTTTTTTTTTTTTTTTTATCAAAAAATTATTTGTTTTTCCAAATATAAACATACTGGTTTATAAAAAAAGAAGTACTTTTTATAAAATCTGAAAAGGTTGACATAAACAAGGGGGGTTTTAGAGATGCTTTACAATCAACTATTTAACCATAGGCATCAAGACCCTCAATTTAAAGAGCAACATTTGATAATGCACCCCCAAACGGGGGGAAAATATATTCACCAGCAAAAGGACATAAAAAACAAAAACATTTGTGAACGGGTTTGTATTTGTAGCGTTAGATCAAAACAGGGCCTAACGGTCCCTACCTATTTTCAAGGAAACCCTTTTTTCCCTTTCCTTCCCAAACATCCAAAAACCCCCCGGGGGGAAAAACCCCGCTCTTGTTTGTAGTTACCCAGGACCCCCCCCAATCTATTTTCCAATACCATGGGGTATTGGAATGGGGCTGAAAAAGGAAAATCTAGAGCCGGGAAAAGCCTCGAAAAATTTTTCCCAATCTTAAAAAAAATTTGCCGGGTTTTCTTTTTTGTCTAACACATTTAGCCTTCTATATTCATTTGTGTTTAAGGTTGGATCACCAGTTAAATGACGGGGCCCTAGGCTCCAGCACGGCCCAACAGGACTTTTTGGCCGCCAAATTTCGCGAATGCATACTTTTTTGCTTGAGAAGTTTTCTGCTAGTTGAAGGTTATGGAATGTAGGTTTTGGGGTCTAGGGGTTCCAAAGGGCCCCTATTTTTAGAATTCAACTCAAATAAAAATTAGACCAAATTCCCCGACTGCAGGAAACCCCAAAACCCCGTGAGCTGGGTTAGTCAGGGGCTCGAGCATTTGGGACAGCTTTAAAATCGGTCTGGAAAGGACGGGTGTGGGGGGATATTAAAGCCGAAAGTTCGTGGGCCACCGGAAGTAGGTCCCTCCGCCTTCTTTATCATCTTCCTGCTCTCGACCACCCTTAGAACAGCCCTGAAATTTCCATATGGGGGAAATCCCCCCTTCCCAACCCTAAAAAAACCTTATCTCCCAAAAACCCTCATCTTTGGGCCTTTCCGGGCCTGCAGAGAGATGGCCCCGGGAGTGGAGGAGCCCGCCGGCCCCAAAAGTTTATAAAAATTGGTTGGGCTGGTAAGTCGGAACAGAGTTGCCCTTAGCCGTACCAAAGCAATGACTTTCGTACGCAAATAGGGTTTTCTTGTCCGACCATATAAATTTTGGCTTCCAATGAAGCAGCCGCTGCCCCCTGCTTAAAGAGGGGCCAAATTTATTTCCCCTGTTCTCCCACTTGCTAGGAACCTTTCTTTTGGGCCCTGGAGAAAAAGTCGGGGGTGACCCTAAATGAAATTTACTAATTGTTTAGGGAAGGCCGAAAAATTTTCGGCTGTTTCCAGGCAAGTTACCCATACACCCCTTTTAGCTATCGGGGGGAAAATCCTTTGTATGGCAGGGTTTAAGAGAGCTTTTAAAGAATAGGGGTAAACCAAAAACTGGATTCTATGACGATTAGAGAAAAATGATGTATTTTTTACCAGTCCTTTCCATGTCGAAGTAAAGGGGCCCAAAATTTGTACTTTTAAAATTTTGGGGAGGTTTAGGCCTCCCAGATCCTTTGGAGGCCAATTTTTTTGGGGCTATGGCGGGCGTTTTTACCTCTCCATATAAATTTCAGGAAGGAAATTTAAACTTATTTATACACAATGCTAGTAAAAGAGGAGGGTTTGTGTTTTATACAACCTGGAGAAGCGACCATTTTAATTAGGTGGATGGGGCCAACGGGGGGCAAGGCGGGGACACCCATTGGCCATTTCCCCCCACAAATCTTTGGTTAAAGGGGGGAAATTCAAAATAAAAGACTTGGGGAAACCCCTATTTGATCCCCAGATATTTAAAGATTTCCTTGTGACCCCAACCTAACAGATGGGATCCCTGTAAGGCTTTGACTTCCCGGGGGGGTATACAAATTTTTTCGGATTTCTGGACTTTACTTTAAAGCCAGAGCATGGCCAAAGGTCTTTGCCCACGGTATCAATGGGAATCCTTTAACTGGAAAACACAAAAAAAGCAGATCTTTCCGAAAAAGCCTAATTTTAAAAATTAAGTTACCTTTTTTAAACCCCTTTAAAGTCTGACAGCTTGAAATATGTGATTTGTTCTATAGCCGGGTTTTGAACAGCAAAGGTGAAAGAGGGCACCCCCTCCCTAGTGCCCTTCCAAGGGGAAAGGAGTCAGACAGAAAGCCCGGTTTACAACCATCTTCCCGTGGGTTTTAGTGTAAAGGGGGGATTATTGAGGGAAAGGAGCCCCCAATCCCCCGGGCGGTCAAAACTTTATCAACCAAGCCCAGCTGACATTATCAAATGCTTTTTCAGCATAAATTGAAAATATAGGGGGGTTTGGGGTTCGGGGATTGACTTTGACATCTTCAAATCCCATAAAAAACCTTTGCGGACTTGGCATGCCGACTTTTTGTAAAATCCCACTTGGGGGCTAAAATTAAAATTTGGGTAAACGGGGGGAAAAGCGATGGGCCCAAAAATTTTAAGAAATTTTTCCCAAAACCACTTGATGGGGGAGATGGGGCGTAAGCAGGGGGATCATGAGATCCCTCCCCTTAGGCGCACCCGTATTGGGCTTCTTTCATTTGAGGTGGGATGCCTGACCTAAAAAGGAATGAGTTATATGAAACCCAAGGTGGGGAGACCTCGGGAGGGTAATTTATAGAACTCAGCCCTCCCCAATTGGTCCTGGTGCTCTTTGGTTGGACAGCTTTCGTATGTAAGGGGCAACATCCTTCGGTAATGGGTCCTCAGGAAATTTTTTCGCCTGGGACGTTTTGGAAAAGGTTGTTTCCCCCAGCAATCCGTCTAAAAAGATCTGAGTGATCCCCTCGCCTCGTTTTTTAGAACCCTGACTTTTTTTTGACCGCTGGATGGTTTTTCAAGGTCTCAAGCCCCGGCCAAGGGGCCAGGAGCTTACCCGGTTTGTTCCCAATCTAGAAGAGGGCATCAGCAGAGTTTTACGGGATTTTTCTCTTGTTGAAGCCAGTGCTCGATTCACTCTTTGCCGCTCCATTCCAACCCTGCACGATTTAAAGGAGAGTGGAGGACCTAGCTTAAGAGAATTCACTATTGGACGCATCAATTTTTCCTGGGGGAAATAAAAATATTCGGCCCCTCAAGACCCCTTTCCTTTTCCCCAGCAAAAAGAAAGGGGGATCGCCTGGACCCCATTTGCCCCATAGAATTCATCCACCCAATTTTAAGAGATTACCAAAGCTTCGTTATATAAGGGATGAAGGAAAAAAGCCAGATGTCTACTTCCTCTTGGGGTAAAATCATAAATTTCAAAAAAATTTTCAGGGGAAGATCTGAGAGATAGACTTCGATTCGCGAACTAAACCCTTAAGCTAAAGCTGGGGAAATCAGCGGAGTTCAATACGAGCCCAAAGACTGGTGAGGGGGGGAAAAAAAGAGTATCCCTGCCCTCTGGGTGGAAGCCTCCAAAAGTCAATTTTAAAGGGGTGGAGTTTAAGAAGCTGCCAGGGTTATTTTTCCCTGTGGCGCGGGGTGGGGTTACCTCAAAAGCGTAAGGACCGTTTCAGGTCCCTCCTATAAATTTGAGGGGGGTGGGGTCAGCAGAAATTTTACCCCGAAGTTTTCCTCAAAAAAGACCTTATTGTCTCCATTAGGGCCGTACACATTTAAAAATAGCCCAAATGGGTACTCGGCAGGGACAACAGTAGTCTGTGTATCCCCGTTTGGTCGGCGTTTCTTCCACCAGTGGTGTTTAAAATTTTTTTGAATGAGGATCATGACCCCGCCCTTCTTCTACCGCTGGGGACCCCAAAAAAATGACCCCCGATTTTTTTTCAAAAATTTAAAAACTTTCTTAAAGGGGTTTCCCGGACGGCAATGTCAAACGTGCTTTTCTCAAAGACGCAGAATCATAGCTCTCTTTTTTGGGCGATCTAAGGCCCTTTACATTCCAAGTATCCTTAACCATCTTGGCGAATATTCGGGGATACCAAAATAGGACAAACACGATCATTATATGCATCATGTGGGGCAGTATTCGGGGGGGGGGGGAAGGACCATAATCCAGATAGTGAAAGGGTAGCATTACCCAGAACAAATAAAAAAAGGGATAAACACCCAACACAATAGAACCCGGGCCCATTTGGGTCACAAGAAAGAGAACCGGTTTCTTAAAAGCACCTAGGAAAAGGAGAACAACCACCAATCTCCGTCTGGTGCTGGGGGGTTCACTTCTTCCCCCAAAATTTTGGAGACAACAACTTTAAATCAAACAGCTCCAAAAGGAGGGGCACCTGCAACCTGCAACAAAATTTTTCGACACTCGGAAAATGTATAAAAAAACATTATCGCATTTTCCTCCTAGGGGGGGAAACCCCCCAATAATTTCAAAGTCACGTGACATGGCCGAGGCGGGGGTTTGCGTTGCTCCTTTGAATAACTTCCCCGGGCTGAAAAATCCCGTAAAATGGGAGCCTTGGAGGACTTTGTGGGTGGAGACAGAGAGACAGCCGGGGGATCCTGAGGGGGCCCCTTTTTTGGGAAAATCTCCCTTCTTCCAGAAATTTTTCCGGGCGGGCTCAGGGGTTGAAAAAAGGGGAGGAAAACCAAATTTTTGTGGAAAATGCTTTAAGGGGCGGATATAGCAAAGCAAACTTTTCCTGCCCCTTAAATGTTCCCTGCAGATACTCGAGAATTTTCCGCGACGTTTGGCAACCCCAGCAAAAAGCCTCGAAAAAAGGCTTATGGGCCCTTGGAAATTAACCCGGGGGTAGTGACTTGTATGATCTCAGATTTCGGCTTTGCTGCAAAAAATTTTTTTTCACTAGATTTCCTTGGCTTGGTGTTTTATCCCGATTGTCGTTCCCCCATTTTGGTTCGCTATTGGGCCCCTTTAGTTAGGGGCCCCGTCATGGGCTCTCTACCGGCACGCTTTTAATACCAAGCAATTTGGAAATTTTTTGCTGCAAAAAGTGGTCAGGAGTGCGTGAAACAACTCCGGCGGGGCCAAATTTTCTAAGTTGTTGCCCTAGAGCGATTCTTAAGTCGTCCAAAATTTTTCGACCAAACGCTTGTTCTCTGATAACACCCCATTCAGTTGGCCCCGCATGGCATCAGCGTCCATTTCCAAGATCTGGACCCCAAATTCTAGTTCCCCAGGGGTCAGCATGTACTTTATTTCCCTTTAAATGCGCGAAAATGGAGCCACTGTTTTCTGCTTTGGGGGCCCCTGTAGGTCAGGGGGAATTTGTCGCGCCACTTTTGTCGCAAATTTTTTATAAAATTTATTTGGGGCTGCTGGGGGATCGCAGGCGCTTTTGGAGGGTTTTGGTCTGACCGACGGAATAATAAGGCCCCTTCCCCGTCGGAGTCTGTTCTATTGTCGAGCCCCCCGTTTATGCCTAGCTTTCTCCGATTTTTTTAATGCTTGGCGGGGTTTTTTTCCTTTTTTAAGAGATAAGTTCCATAAAAGAGTTCCTAGGACATGAATAAAGCCCGTTTGGGAAAGGGCCCCCGGGACAGGGTTAACCAGAGACTTAAAAATTAGAGCGTACGTTGGCGGGATTAGTGCGCAGGCAGCTTCAGCAAAGGGGGAAAAGCGTTTAAAGATCTTAAGGGAAAAACCAAACACTAGCAGCTTCAAAAAAGTTTAGGATTAGAGCCCCAAAATTTAAAGGGTTGGGGTTGCCCCAAAGCATAGACCCCCTTTTGTGCAGGGGGGGTCTTTAGAGCAGGGGGCCCAGAGGGGGGGAGCAGGGAATTCTGCCGCCCGCTGTAAAAAGGGTTTTTCCCAAATTGGGGGGGATCGGGGGAAAATGCTTTGAAGTCTTTTGAGGGGGTGTAGTCCCCTCACCGAGCCCCAGAAGCGGGGGTTAATGCCTCAGGTAGTTGCCAGGGCCCGGGGGCTGGGGCTTAAGATGGCCGCCAAAATCCTTAGACAGAGAGGAAATGGGCCCCAAAGGACCGTGGCGCGCTGAGGGGGTATCCGCGGGGTGCTGCGGGGTGCGCGGGAGTGGCCCCGGGGGGCCCGGGGACCTGGGGGCCGTGCCTCCTGGTGACCCGATTTGCTGCGGGGGTCTATTGTGCCGCCGCGCCCGGGTTTTAGCCGCTCGTTTCCCCGTCCCCCTCCCCTGCCTCCGATATGGAAGAATGGGTCCGGATCCGATCACCGGTGTCCCCGGTGTGCCCGAACTCTGGTAGGTGCCTGGTGGGGCCTGCTTCCCAGTGGGGGTAATTCTGCTGATTTTGGTCCGGAGCCTCTGCAGCGCCTCACCAAAATTCGGGGCCGGAACCGGAAGCAAGTTTGTTTTATTTTAAAGCTAGTTCCTCAGGGTTTACTTAGATCACATGTGGATTGATTACCAGGGTTTATTTCGGGGTACAGCCTTTAGGTTTCCCCGATGAGGAATCCATCTCTTTGAGCATGTACGTTTTTGTAGCTCCCAAATTATGGAAAAGGGCAGAGTTTGCCACCTAGTATATGTGGGGTTAGGCGCCCCTTTTTCTATTTTTTTCTCTTGTGAATTTATTAGCACAGGTTTTTTGGAGCCTTTGAATCTGTTTCTAAGAGGGAAATGTTTCTGCAATTATCCCAAAACGGACTTTTCACCCCCC
>JAODAL010048298.1:0-29142 GCA_025379985.1 Phyllomedusa bahiana | reverse complement strand
AGCGCAAAAAGGGAAGGAGGCAGCCGAAGGAGAGAGAGGGGGGCCCCCCCCGATCCATGCCGGGGGAACTCAGACCTGAACCCTATGTGGCACCGTGCTGACCAAGCTGGGCCCCAAGGGAGAGAAAACAAAAGAGGGGGCCGGGAGGAGGGAGAAAAGGAGGGGCCGCCCTCCGCAGCCTCCTCAGAGGGGGGGAAAAAGCGAAAGTGAGGAGCGGCCAAAAAAGAAAACGGGGGTGCAAAAGGGGGAAAAAAGAAGGAGGGCGACGAAGCCCTCAACTTCTTTGAGGGACAAAACATTCCCCCCCTGAGCCACTGTGGCTAAAGGAAGGGGCGGGAAAACCCCCCCTTTCATATTGGCCTTTTGCACCCCGAGCCGAAAAGCGGGGTGGCGGCCCTTTTTAAATTTTTACCGCAGGGTAGAAAGCAAGGGTTTTAACGAGCTCAAAAATGGGGAGTGTCTGATCCTGGATGTTCCATGAAGGGAAAAACTCAATTATTAATACTATGGCCCCAAAGCCGTGGGGGGGAAAGTTTCTTCATGAGGTTTAAGCCTTTCCTTTTTTTACAAGGGGAAAAGTTGCTTGGAGGGGACTTTAATTTACCCACAAGGCCCTGGATTCGGGGGGGGGTTCCAGAGCGGCCCCGACTTATGATGGTTTCGCTTTGATTTTGGATAGTCATGAGGCTCTTGGGGATGTCCAATCAGGGCACCCCCCAGACCAAAGGCTTCCTTTCGGTAGGGTCCGGTGCGGTTAGAATGACAGGTTTTTTTAAAGGGAGGAGGGCGTTTTGTCACCGCTGTCGGTGTCGAGGTGGAATTCTCCGATCACTGTAGATTAGTTTTCTTGAATGTTTCAAAAAAGAACCCCCCACCCCCAACACACCCCCCCCCTGGGGGGGCCCCCTTTTCCCCCACATTACCCAATGCAGGGGGGCCGCCTCTTTACATAAAAAACCACATGTTCTCCCCTATTCCTTTTTCTCCAGCACTCCTGCGCTTCGGCCCCCACTCCCTTGCCGGCAGGAGTCCTGAGCCCCCCCACAGGCAAGAAGGGGAGGGAGACACCGACACGATGCGGAGACAGGAAGGGAGGTGACGGGGGCTGCAGTTTGGTATGTAAATAGCGCGGCCCCTCCTGAGACGCTGAGCCGCACAGGCCCCCTCCTGAGACGCAGAGAAAGAGGAGGGTCCAGCTGCTCCAGTCACAGCGCGCAGGAGGAGTGCGTGCATGTCATCAAGCGCAGCTGTGACCGGACACGCAGAGCGGGCACCCCTTCAGCGTTGCCGGGCCCCAGCCATATACAAAGGCGCAGGCGCCTCACTCATCATGGTACAGAGAACAAGCCTATGGCATGTTCTCTGTACTATTACTATGCTGCAAGGGGGCGGTACCTGCCGGTGGCGGCGGGCCCCCCCTTGCTTCACAGACTGGCCGGGCCCGGTACAGGACTACTGCCGGTACCCCCCTAATCGCGGCCCTGGGCCGACCAGTTTCCATCTGAACGGTCAAAGGTGGCGTTCGTGGTCAGTTTACTCTCCGGGAAGGCCCTGGCCTGGGCTACATCTCTCTGGGACAGAGGCGACTCTGTGACGTCGGACCTGCGGACCTTTTTCAAGGAGTTTCGTTGTGTGTTCAAGGAGCCTGCACGTGCATCCTCTGCGGAAACCGCATTTCTGAACTTGCGCCAAGGAGAGTCTACTGTAGGGGACTACGCTGTCCAGTTCCGCATGCTGGCCTCTAAGCTGACCTGGAACGAGGCAGCCTTCAAGAAGGGTCTCTCCGGTAGAGTCAAGGATGCCCTGGCTGCAAGAGATCTCCCGACGTCCTTTAGCGAGCTGATCCATCTGGCCACTCGCATCGACGTGCGTTTTTCCGAGAGACAGGCGGAGCTCTGTCAGGAAGCTCGTCTGGCTCCGGTGTTCCAGAAGCCACCTCTGCCACCTCTGCAGCAATCTGGTGAAGAACCAATGCAAATCGACCGCATCCAGCTTACAGAACAGGAGCGGTCCCGACGTCGCATTGAGAACCTGTGCTTGTATTGTGCCAGTCCGGAGCATTACCTGAGGGACTGTCCCTTGCACCCCCGTCCGGGAAACGCGCGCACCTAGGTTACGTGGGAGAGGCGTCCCTGGGTGTGAACAGTTCCTCTCCTCGTTTGATTATGCCGGTGCAAGTCGTATCGGGTGCCGGAGTTCAAGTCCAAGTCCCTTCCTTCCTTGATTCTGGGTCTGTCGGGAACTTCATGGACACTGCCTTAGTGTCGAAACTTCGTCTTCTGGTGGTCCGCCTCGAAAAGCCCTTGGTCATTTCATCTGTGAGTGGAGAGATCTTGCGTGACTCCATTCGATTCCGCACAGAGCCAGTGTCTATGCACATTGGGGCTCTCCATGGAGAGAAGATCGCATTCTATGTGCATCCACACTCCTCTTCGGCAATCCTGTTGGGGCTCCCATGGCTGCAGCGCCACGCCCCTATGCTGAATTTGGAGACAGGCGAAGTAGTGCCTTGTGGAACCTTGCCCGGTGCTCCCCGCTTCTCTACCGACGCCCTCTAAACCCTTGCTGGGTCTGCCTCCGGAATATCAAGATTTTACGGATGTACAGTATTTTCTGTTGCCTGGCACGAGTCCTCCCCGTGGCAGGGTTTATCTGCTTTCAGTTCCTGATACCGAAGCCATGTCGGCCTATATACAAGAGAATCTCCGGAAGGGCTTTATCCGCAAGTCCACATCCCCTGCTGGTGCTGGATTCTTCTTCGTGGAGAAAAAGGATGGCTCTCTACGCCCCTGCATTGACTATCGCGGCCTGAATAAAATAACCGTGAAGAACCGTTACCCGATACCTTTGATCACGGAGCTCTTAGACCGACTTCGCGGGGCCAGGATTTTCTTCAAATTAGAACTACGTGGAGCCTATAATCTCATCCGCATCCGGCAGGGCGACGAGTGGAAGACGGCGTTTAACACACGTCATGGCCATTTCGAGCACCTGGTTATGCCGTTCGGCTTGTGCAACGCCCCAGCAGTCTTTCAGGAATTTGTGAATGAGATTTTTTGTGACCTCCTTTATTCCTGCGTTGTGGAATACCTGGACTACAGTCTGGTCTTCTCGTCTGACCTAAAGACCCACCGTCTCCATGTGCGCCAGGTTCTTAGACGTCTCAGAGAGAACCACCTATATGCTAAACTGGAGAAGTGCCAATTTCATCGATCCAGCTTGCCCTTCCTCGGGTATATAATCTCTGACAAGGGACTTCAAATGGACCCGGCCAAGCTGTCTGCCATCCTGCAGTGGCCCTGCCCTCTTGGCCTACAAGCCATTCAGCGGTTTTTGGGGTTCGCCAACTACTACTGCCAGTTCATCCCGCACTTCTCCACGGTGGTAGCCCCTATTGTGGCTCTTACCAAGTGTCACGGTCGGAGATAGTGGATCCTCTGAACCACCGCAAGCGATGGCGTAAGCAACGCCAGGGAGTGGAATCTAAGTAGGTCCCGGTTTTCAACAGAGCCCGCCGCAAAGCGGGATGGACTTGCTGCGGTGGGAGTCTACCAGGTCACTACCCCTGACATGACTTGTCGAGGTGTAGCGTAGTACAAAATTTTCAGGCAGGCTCGTAGTCAGGGACAGGCAGAAGGTCAGGACAGATGGCAAGATTCGTGGTCGAGGAACGGAAGCAAATGGTACGGTACACGGTAATCAGAACAAGGCTTAGGAACGCTTTCTCTATAGGCTAAGGGCACTAAAGATCCGGCGGGGTCACTAGGAAGAGGCAGCTTTAATAGGGGCAGCGACCGGCAATACCCAATTACCGGTACACTGGCCCTTTAAAATTTACAGAGCCGGCGCGCGCGTGCTCTAGGGAGCGGGGACGCGTGCGCCGGGAGACTGGAGCTGCAGCAGGAGCGTGGCCGGGTAAGTAGGCAGGGACCCGGCCGGCAGGGTGGGCGCACCCACCGCCCGACATGCGGGCGGCGGTGCCGCTCTTGCAGGTACCACGGGTGTGCCCACGACCCGGGACAGGGTTTGCAGGCCCACCTGTGACTCAGAAAAGTCGGGCAATCCTAAGGTTTGGCCACAGGCGGCTGAAGAGGCGTTCTCCCGATTCAAGTCGGCATTTGCATCGGCTCCGATCCTGTCCCATCCGGACACTGAGAAGCCTTTTTTCCTGGAGGTGGATGCTTCTTCCGTGGGAGCTGGGGCGGTGCTCACTCAGCGTGATCCTAAGGGCAAGACCATCACGTGTGGTTTTTTTTCGAAAACTTTCTCTCCAGCCGAGAAGAATTATACGATTGGAGACCGTGAACTGCTGGCTATTAAGTTAGCCTTAGAGGAGTGGCGCCATCTACTGGAGGGGGCGCGTCACCCGGTCACCATTTATTCAGACCACAAAAATCTTGTGTATCTGCAAACAGCCCAGCGCCTCAACCTCCGGCAGGCCGCTGGTCCCTTTTCTTCTCACGGTTCAACTTTGTGATCCATTTCCGTCCCGCCGAGAAGAACATTAAAGCAGACGCCCTGTCCCGTGCCTCTGATGTTTTTGGTGTGGATTCACCTCCTTGTCACATCATACCACAAGATTGTTTAATTTCCGCAGCCCGAGTGGATCTCTGACAGGTACTCCCTGGCAAGAGCTTCGTGCGCCCTGCGCTTTGCAGTAAAATTCTGGGACAGCTCATAGCCCGCTATTATTGGTGGCCTGACCTCGTCAAAGATGTCAAGGACTTTGTGGCATCTTGTCCAGTTTGTCCAGTTGTGCAACAAAACGCCTCACCTTAGGCCTGCGGGTTTGCTTCAACCCTTGCCTGTTCCTAATCGCCCATGGTCCCATGTTGCCATGGACTTCATTACAGATCTTCCGTCATCCGCTGGTAACACTGTCATCTGGGTTGTCGTGGATCGCTTCTAAAAGATGGTGCACTTTGTGCCTTTGCCTGTCCTGCCCTCTGCACCTCGCATTGCGAGTCTTTTTTTTCTGCATTTTTTCCGTATACATGGTCTCCCTCTTCATATTGTTTCTGACCACGGAGTACAATTCGTGTCCAGATTCTGGCGATCTCTCTGTGCCCAGTTAAAAGTGAAGCTGGATTTCTCCTCTGCGTATCATCCCCAGTCTAATGGGCAGGTGGAGAGGGTCAACCAGATCCTGGAGAGTTACTTGCGCCATTTCGTCTCCGCCCGACAGGACGACTGGTCGGATTTGCTTCCCTGGGCGGAGTTCTCCTATAATTCTTTGGATTCTGCCTCGACTGGTGCCTCTCCATTTTTTGTGTTGTATGGACTTCATCCCCGCCCTCTCCTCCCACTGGCGCCCGCCTCGGATGTTCCTGCGGTGGATACCCTAGTTCGTGACTTGAAGGCCATCTGGAGTGACACTCAACGTTCTCTGCAACGGGCTTCTGCCCTGACTAAACTCCAAGCGGACAAGTACAGGAGACCTTCTCCATCTTTTGCCCCTGGGGATAAGGTCTGGTTATCATCCAGGTTCGTTCGCCTAAAGATCCCTAGCTACAAGCTAGGCCCTCGGTATCTCAGTCCATTTGTGGTGCTGAAAAGGATCAACCTGGTGGCTTACAAGCTCAAGTTACCTCCCTCGATGCGGATCCCGAACTCCTTCCATGTCTCTCTGCTGAAGCCCTTCATCGTGAATAGGTTCTCTCAGAGAGTGGCGCCTCCTTCTCCTGAGGCCGATACCTCCGACATCTTCACCGTGAAAGAAATCTTGGCCATGAAGATGATTAGGGGAAGGCGTCATTTTCTCATCGACTGGAAGGTGTTCGGGCAAGAAGAAAGATCATGGCAACCTCAGGACAACATTATGGACCGTAGACTTCTGCAGAGATTTCTCCAGGCCAGGAAAAGGGGGAGGCCAAAGGGGGGGGGTCCTGTCACGAGTTGCGCCCGCAGATCGGGCTGCGGGCGCGGTCGGTCCCCGGAGTCCCCCTCGCGCCTGTAGCGAGCAGCGCCGCGGTCCGCAGCCGCTCTTGCTTGTTCTGGCGCAACCACTTACCCAGCCACATTCCTGCCTCTCCGCGGCTGTCTGCCGGCCGCCCTTAGGGCGGGCACGCGCTGGCTCTCCAGGGTTTAAAGGGCTAGTGCGCCGGTAATTGGCCGATGCTGGCCGCTGACCCTATATAATGCTCCACCTCCCGGAAGCACTTTGCTGAATCCATAGTGCCCATACCTATGCGAGGAAGCCTTTACTGTGTTCTGGTTGCCGTTTCCGTGTACCAGTCCCTCTGGCTTACGTTCTCCAACCACGAACCTTCGCTGCCTGTGCTGACTTTCTGGCCCGTCCCTGACTACGAGTTTGCCTGCCGATTCTGCTCTTCGCCGCACCTTAGCTACCACCGCAAGCAAGTCACCTCAGGGGTAGCGACCTGGTGGAATCCCACCGCAGCAAGTCCATCCCGCCTTGCGGCGGGCTCTGGTGAAAACTGGGACCCACTTAGATTCCGCTCTCTGTCGTGGCCCGTACCACCGCTTGCGGTGGCCCAGTGGATCCACTACCCCGGTCCGTTACAGAAGCTCAATTCGTCGCTCCTGGAAGAAGCGGAGATCAGACAATCCTTCAAGGACTTTCTTCAGGGTCAGGTACCTTTAATAGGTAGAAGTAAGTCAGAGTGATGGGAGATATTCAAGAAAAGGGTGTCGAGCTTCTTCCGCCAGACCTCTAACCTCAGGAGCTGGAGCAGGTACCGCCTGTACCAGAGCCTGAGGAGGAAACTCGAGCACCTTGTCTCGACCGGGGGTAGCCATGCTCATGAGGTGTCAGTACGATAGGCATGCATCATTGGTTTTTGAGAGGAATTTTGGAAAGTACCGCTCGCCCGACCCTTACAAGAACTGTAGGATGTCAGTTAGTTGTAAGATGGTGACAGGCCTGAGGGATAGTTCAGGGTCTCTGAAACGGTCCAGATCAGAGATCCTGGAGATCATCAGGTCCTTCTACTCACACCTCTTGGGCAGGAGGGAACTGGATCGGGACAGGATGGCAGATTTCCTGGCTGACGCCATCCTTAGCCCAGGGGTGAACGTCTCGCTGGTCCTTCTACTCACACTCTGGCAGAGGAACTGGATCGGGAAGATGGCGGATTCCTGGTGACGCATCCTTAGCCAGGGTGAACGTCTCGCTGATTTTGACAGAATCGATCAGAGAAGAGGAAGTAAAGGTGGCGATTAAGGGCTTAGCCCTCAAGAAGTCACTTGAGCCTGATGGTCTAACATCAGAGTTTTACAAGACCTTTAAGGACATCTTGGTTCCCCTCTTGACTGAGGTAATAAATGAGTGTCTCTTCTCGGGCACTTTGCCAAAGTCAATGAGGAGGTCAGCACTGATCATTCTGTCGAAGGGTAAAGATCCCTCCCACATTGAGAATTGGCGTCCCATAGCGCTGCTCAATGTGGACAGGAAGATTAGATTTGCCTCCGAGCTCCTGTCAGGGGCTCAGCACTGCTCTGTTCCAGGCCGCAGCACAGTTAGTGCAACAGTTAGTGCACAGTTAGTGCACAGCACAGTTAGTGTCCGGGAAGCCGTGGAGCGGGGCAGGGCAGGTCACTGGAGGGGCTACACACTGTCTTTGGATCAGGCCAATGCCTTTGATCGGGTTTGCCATGAGTATCTCTGGGCCATGCTTCTTAGATACGACCTGCCGGGGCGGTTTGTAGATTGGTTAAGAACATTGTACAAGGGGGCTGAGAGCTTTCCGCTTGTGAACGGGTGGATTGGGCAGCCTTTTGAGGTGGGCTCCAGTGTGCGTCAGGGTTGTCTTCTCAACCCTTTGCTTTACGTGTTCGCCATTGACCCTTTCTAAGGAGGTTGGATGGTGGATCGTTGGCAGGGGTGGGGATGGGCCTGCGGGCATCGGTTCCCCCCCTCTGAAGGTCGTAGCTTACATGGATGACGTCACCGTCTTCGTTTCCTCTTCGGAGGAGGCAGAGTGTGTGATGTCAGAAGTAGAGGGAGATCCAGCATTCAACCTCCCGGACACCCTCCCTGTGCCCCAGGAATCAATTCAGATCATCGGCATTATTCAGCCTAGGGGATTACCCCAGAAAAACTGGGAGAGCAGGCTGAATAATGCCGCTCAGAAGGTGGACCAGTGGAAAGGGTGGTCCATGACCCTGAGAGAGCGGGTGAACCTGATCAAGACCTACCTGCTCCCGTTATTCATCTACCTGGGCAGTGTGTGCCTTTTGCCTGAGTCTCTCTGGCCGCGGATCTACAGCCTGTTTTTTCAGCTACTTTGGGGAAACAGGTTGTACCTAGTCAAGCGTGATGTGACGTACCGCACGAGGAGGTCGGGGGGGTTAGGTATGGTTAACCCCGTGGTGTTCCTGGTCAACACCTTTATTAAGACCAACATAGCGAGCCTCTGGAAAGAAGGCCCTCCTCCTCCGTGGGTCGCCTCCTGCAGGGAATGGCTGCAGTCCTACTTCCAGGAATGGGAGTTGGGAGGTCGAGTGAAGATCTTCCGCACGCCACACGGGTATCTCCCGGCTTACGCTGCACTGACTCTGAAAATCATCCGTCGATGGGGTCTGGACGTGACGGAGGTGAGGACTCTCGCCAGGAAATCCCTGGATGAGAGGGTCTTATCAACGCATTTCCGGAGCCCGTTGACCCTCAGGGATTGCCCAGGTCGGGATCTGAGGGCGGGCTTACGACTTTTAAACTCAGTAAGGATCCCCTTGAAGTTTTGGGACTTGGCCTGGTGCTGCTTCCATGGAAAACTATATGTGAGGAGCAATGTGAAGTTTAGGAGCCCCGAGGATAGGGGATGTCCTCGGTTGGAGTGCGGTGGCGTGCTTGAGACCATGGAGCACTTCCTACTTCACTGCCCCTTTAATATAGAGGTATACACCAGGGTGGGAGCTTCCATCGGCTGGCCCCAGCTGGCCGGTCTCTCCTATGCAGAGTGGGCTTACGGGGCGTTCAGAGAGTGCGGTGGCCGGGACCTGTGCACTTTATAAATAGTTAGCATAGTGTTCAGGTATCACGTGTGGCACGCCCATACCCTCCCAGAGGAATAGGTGATTAGGAACATTCTAGGTGACCTGGTGAAGGTACACTCTATGGAGTTCGAAAGACTGGGGGCCTCCAGGGCATCCACCCTCTGGAGGGGCTTCTCTTTCCAGGTGCCCTAGGTCTCGGAGACTCCATCATCCTGGTGGTGGGGCTGAGATCTGACCTTAGCTTTTTGTTTTGTTTTGAAGTGATGAGGTAAGAAAGGCTTGGAGACACCGAACCAGAGTCTCTTTTTCTGTAAATGTATGTGATTTTTTATAATTATTTAATAAAGAATTTTGGTATTAATTGGTGGTGCATTAAGCTCCTTCCTTTTTTTCTATATGTGTGAATTGTATGTTTTGGGAGTATTCCATCGTTACTTTCAGATTGGGACTTTGTTTGGGGCATTTTTTTGTGAATAAAATTGGTGTATTCTGTTTTTGCAGCTTCTAGCTCCAAACCAACCATGGATTTTCATGCACGGGATGAGTCATGGCTGTTACAACTTAATGAATTGTTTAAAGAAGATCCCAATTTGGTTTTAAGTAATTCTAATGTGGAAGTGAAAGAATCAATATCAAAACTTAAGAACTTGTTAAATAAGCGTCTAAAGGTGTGGTGGAATAGGGCCTTTCTCGAAAAATATCTGACAAAGGGTCTCATACCCAGGGGTCTCAGAATTCAGGTTTTTCCTTCGTTTATCATAGATGATGAAGTTTTTAAAAGGAAATGGGAAGACTTAGCTAGTTGCTGTTCCCAAGGGTTTATGCGGTTGTTAATTCAATCCAACCAATGTACTTTGGAAATAATTGAGGCCCAAATTATTGAACTTCAGGATAAATTGAGGAATGAACTCCCAAAAGAAACTCTAGAGGCCTTAAACATTGATTTGGATAAGGACTTTCAACGGTGGGAGAAGGAAATTTGTAATCTTAAGACCAAGAAATTCCAAAGAGATTCAAATGATTTTCAATCAAATAGGGTATATAAGTGGAGACGCCTAGGTGAGAGAAATCGTTCTAGATCACGTTCTGGCTCTGTTTCTTCCTCTGTTTCCATGGAAGAACATTTACGCATGCATAATATCAGAAGTGATGAAACCCCAAGACATGAAATGCATAGACAAAATGTTGGACAAGTCACTAAACGTAAGGTGGCTCCGTTTACACAACAGGGGAGGAAAACTAAAAGTAAGCTAGAGGTAATTAATTTATCTTCACGTTCCCTCTCTGATGCTCAATATGAAGTACTTAGTATGGGTTTAACATTTTCACCAACTAACAATTTTGATTTTTTCACAGCCGTGAAGGACCTGAACATGTTCTCACGTAAACTACTTTTTAAAAAGTTTCACGCCACTAAAATGGATGATGGGATTTTTGAATCAAGGGAGGAATTGGAGGCAGTTGGGATACTGGAAGAACTACTGTCTGAACAAGAGGTGCAGACGTTGGACCAGTTCCCCCAACACATTATTCCTAAATCATCCAAGTTTCCCCCTCTGGCATTGTGTCCACAAATTGAGATCTTTACAAAATTGGTGACTGAGGATTTTAAGGAATACCCTAAAAAGGTGAGATGTGACAATCTGACATCATTACAACGTAAAGCATGAAAGAGCTAAAAACGTATAATGATGTGGTGTATAACCACCCCGATAAAGGCGTAAACATCGTCATCGGGCCCACTGTCAAATACGAAAAAGAGGCTCTTCGACAACTGAGAGATTCTAACACTTATAAAAAACTTCAAAATTTAATCCCATACAGATGTTCACTTTTAATCTGCAAGTAATCTTGGAAAAGGCATATAATGATGGGTTAATTCCTAAAAATTTTTTGGATGGATTAATTGTGAAATATCCAAGAATCCCCACATTGTATCTCCTTCCAAAGGTACATAATGATCCTTGTGATCCTCCTGGCCGCCCGATTGTGTCTGGTATGGGCGGACTCTGTGAACCCATCTGCAAAATTTATTGATTACTTTTAAAAATCACTAGTGGAAACTCTAACCCTCATATGTAAAAGATACAACAGACGTCCTTAGACCCCTAGATGGCATTATGCTAGATTCTGACTGTTTTTAGTTACTGCAGATGTAGAGTCACTCTATACCAGTATAAAACATGAGGAGGGGTTAAGAGCGGTACATTTTTTTCTTGGGAATGAGTAATTTGGACGACAAAATGTGTGACTTAATCCAATATTGTTTACGGTTTATTTTGACACACAATTTGTTTTTGTTTTTAAAAAGATAATTTTTATGTGCAGAAACAAGGTACAGCAATGGGTGCAGCGTGTGCCCCTTCATATGCCAATCTCTTCTTAGGATTCTGGGAGAGGTTGATCATTCATGATGAGGGAGCACACGCTGTAGACCATATCCAATGCTGGATGCGCTACATAGACGACATTCTGTTTGTGTGGCAGGGCACTGAACATCAACTTCTTGAATTGATGTGTCAACTTAATCAAAATGACTTGAACATTAAACTATCGTTTAAATAGATTTACAGAGGGTGGAGTTTTTGGACATCTTGATTGAGGTGGATAATGAGGGATATTTAAAAAAACTGATGTATACAGAAAAAGTACTTCTGTGAACCTCTGTTGCATGCGGCATCCTTCCATGATCCATCAAAAATTTAGGGCCATTCCGAATGGTCAATTTCTCAGGATGAGACAAATTTGCTCATCTGAGAGGAATTTTGAAAAACAGTCATGGGACTTAAAGAACCGATTTGAGGATAGGGTAAAAAGTCGGAGATAATTAATAAAGGATATTTGAGAGCCAAAAATACTCCAAGAGAGAGAACTTTGCAGACAAACGTAAAAAGAACACGGGCCCCAAAAAACATTAGGTTTATTTCTATTTTAAAAATTTCAATGGTCTATGATGAGGGAAATATTGGCAAAGCATTGGTCGATACTTCAACCGAACCAACTCTGAAAAAGACGTTAACTGATCGTCCCCTAATGACAGAAAGGGAAAGGTGTCGTAACTTAAAAGACCTTTTAGTTAAAAGTCATTATGTACCTGAGAAAGAAGACCCCTTTGGGGTGTCAAATCTAGAGTAGGGTTTCTTTCCATGTGGTGACTGTTTGGCGTGCCAGAATATGTCCCGATCTTCAACTTTCCAGACGCAACGGGGACTGTGTATAAAAAAATCCTACAAAATTATCGTGTAGCACCACTAATGTAGTATATTTGGCATCGTGTGGTTGCTCCAAGTTTTTTTGTAGGTTTGACGACAAGAGAACTACGTGTACGAGTAAGGGAACATGTCAGAGACATCATGGCGGGGAAGAATTGTGTGGATATCACTCAATTAAAAACTATCCCAAAACACTTTTTGAAACATCATAATGGGGATCTACCTCTTTTAAGGTGAATTGGGATCGATTCTATTCATTGTGGCATTCGAGGGGGTAATGTGAAGAAATTGCTAAAAACAGAAAGAGTGTAAATAGATCATAACTTTGAACACCCATGGCGCCGGGTAGGCTTGAATGAAAAAATTGGCTATGCAAACATTTCTTTAGATTTTTCTATATCTTCCCCTTATATGTTTTATTGCTTTTAATCAGTGTTGTTTTTCATTGATGTTAATAATCGGTTTTTTATTATTTGTTTTTAGATTTTTGTGTATGTCCTTGTGTTTTGTTGTGAGAAGCTTCCAGCTGTCTTCCTCCATATACCACTACATCACTACCACCGGAAACAACGAAGATTTTGAAAGAAGAAGAAACAATGCAAACGGACTCTTTTTTTTTTTCCCTGTCACTTTGGGAATAGATTATTTCATTGTATAATTTATACACATATTGCTATATTACGATTTTAAATATTTTTTCCGATTTAGTCGGTCCTATTCACCTATTTTCATTCATACACAGTATTTTGTTGCACTGCATGTAATTTCACTGTTTTTGTTTTTGTTTTTTTTTCACTTTGCGCAACTGGCACGGTGTGATGTTTTGTTTCCCGCATGTCGGCGGCGGCGTATGTGGCGCTTGTGCATTTCCCTGCAAAGGGTAATTGTTGTCATGGGGTGTGCCGATTGCTTTTCCCCGCCGGGTGCTGAGTGTGGGTGGAGCACGTCATGCCATTAACCTGTGATTGCATTTAGATGTTTGGTATATGATATACATTCTATCTTCCACACTATTTTCACTTCTATATTTATTTTTATTGGGTCTGGTTTTTAGTATTGGGTCCGGTTGTGGTGATATGCGTTTAACGTATGCGCCGTGTTTTGCGGCGGAGTGCCCTATAACTGGTTATTGATTTCTGATGTGAGTTAGTACAGACCCGGGAATGGGTTTGATCGATGGGAAATGTGTTCTACGCATGTTTCCCTTATGTGCGGCGGATTGCCCTTTAACTCGCTGCGGGCGTACTGATGCAATATTGCGCATGCCCGGAAGTGCGCATTCCGGAGCAGCCACCTCTCGCTCTGGACTCCGGATGTCGGGCAGTGGAGTTCGCTGCACGCTGGACTTGCATTCAATCTGTGATAGGTATGTGATTGGGCAACTATAGACATGTGGTTCATGGGGAATTTAGTATTTAAACTCCTTGGCAGCTGCTAGCTCATACCCCTTGAGGAAGCATTAATCGGCGAAACGTACGTCGGGGGACTGGAGGTATAAGGACTCAACTCAATATTTGTATTATAACTTATCAATTGTATATGGAGATGGTGATATATAGTTCTTAATAAAGTCTTTTATGAGAAATATACACCCACTAAGGGTATTTTTACACTGAGTATTACTCCCATATACATGTGAAACCCTTTTACCTATTCACATTACCCTATTTGGTTTTTATACACTGTCTTTTTTAACTTTTGTTTGTAACTATGGGATCTCTTTTTCTGTAAATGTGTGTGATTTTTTGAAAATTATTTAATAAAGAATTTTAGTATTAATTGGTGGTGGATTAAGCTCCTTTTTTTCTATAAGTGTAAATAGTCTGGGGTTAGTATTTCAGCTTTATGATATATGGCAGGGGTCCTCAAACTTTTTAGACCGGGGGGCCAGTTCACGGTCCCTCAGACCATTGGAGGGCCGGAATATAGTTTTTAAAAAAAGTTTTGCTTTGTGGGTCGATGCGATTACGGCGATACCCAATTTATATAGTTTTTCATGGCACTTTTTTAATTAATTAATTTTATTGTGTAAAATAATATTTATGCATTGCTGTCTTCTGATAGCCATAACATTTTTATTTTTCTGTATACAGAGCTGTGTAAGGACTTTTATTTTTTTGCGGATGACCCGACATTTTACTTGGAGTCACTTGGCATTTATATGGCTTTTAATCCATTTTACGTGCTGAGGGATGAACAAAAATCACAATTCTGTGACTTTTTTTTTACGCCGTTCATCGTGCGGGTTAAATAACATGACAGATTTATAGGGCAGATTGTTACACATGCGGCGATACCAAACATGCATAAATTTTTTTAAAATCTTTTATGGGCAATGGGCAAATTTTTAAAGGGGAAAAGGGCAGTGTACGTGTTTTTATTTTATTTTTCGTGTTCCACTTTTTTTTTTTTTTTTCTTTTTCACTTTTCCCCACAGGGGAATTGTATCGGTGTATACAGCGTTTCTGGTCATTCCCCCATGACCCAAAATTTGTAGAATTCCCATTGCTGACGACATTTCTTATAGAATCCAAACTCTCCGAGATGACAAGTCTTCTGAGCAATAATCAGGGATGGGTGCCAGGAATAGATCACCACCAAATAAAGAAACTTGTCATCTGGGAAAACTGTGGAATCTAAAACAAATGTGTCCAACCTTGTGAGCTCTACTAACGTCTTCACCCAGCTTTCCCAGACACCTGAAAAGCTAAGCAAGGACAGGAATAGGAAAAACACATTACAATCCAATTTTAATTATAGGGCTTCTAAAAAAGTGGTTACCTCTGTCCGACCAAGTAGGCTCCTGTCTCACGGCTGTCCGGACTCAGGGACTCCGGCGGGGGCTCCTGCCCCGACACTCAGGAGGGGGCTTTGCCTCACCTCACAAGGGGGGTCCTGCCCTGACACATAGGTGGGGGGGCGGCTCTGCCCTGGTCAAAGGGGGGTCCGTCCTGAAACAGCGGGGAGAGGGGATGGGGTCCCGCCCTGACACAGCTGGGGGGGGCTCCTGCCCTGACCCCAAACAGGGGGGCCCTGCCCTGAAAAGCAGCGGGGGTGGGGCCCTGCCTGGCCATAAGGGGCTCCTGCCTGAAACAGCGGGGGGGGGGGAATGGGGTCCCCCCCTGACACAGCTGGGGGCTCCCGCCCTGCCTCATAAGGGGGTTTTTTCCCCGAGCAGCAGGTGGGTGGGGGGCTTCTGCCCTGCCTCATAAGGGGGCTCTTGCCCTGATGCAGCGGTGGGGGGGGGGGCTCTTGCCCTGATGCCCGCAGGTGGGTGGGGGCTCCTGCCCTGACATTCGAGAAAAAGGGTTCGCCCTTTCCTCCCTGTGGCGGAACGCTGTTGGGGGTGGGGCGGGCTCTCGCAGAGGACGGGAGGTGCGGACACTTTACAATTATGGGGGGAGCCTGTGGTGAGTGACAGAGGGGGGGACACTCCCCCGCCACCACAGGTCCTCCCCTAATTGTAAGTGTCCACACCTCCCTTTCCCCTGCGAGTGCCCGCACCCCACACCATTCCAAAAAATGGCACCTAACGTTTTCTGCTCGGGATGGTCCTCACGTCACCGCCCACGCACCCCCCCCAGGTATGGTGACGATGTCCGCCCCCCTCACTTTCTTACGGGGCCACTTAGCTGGACTTTTAGCGGGTCTTTGTGTACAGCGGCTGTGCCGCTGCCGCCACCGCCGGGGCTACGCACATCCCTCAAATTGGCGGTGGATGGGGGCGGCGGGGGGATAAAAATCCTCGGGGGGGTTTTAAAGGGCCCCCCTATAGGTATGTGGGGTTTAGGTTTTTCGCATGTTATATTTGTATATATGGATATTTTATAGTATAGTTAAAGAAAAGGGAAAAAAAAATTGGCGGTATATATTAGGGTTTGGGGGGGGGGTTTTTGGGTTTTAGGGCCACATGTAGAATCCCACGGGGGGGGGCACACCTTTTCCGCCGTTTTCCGGGGGAAACTGCGCCCGTTTTTTGTCGGGGGCCCGGGGCCCCTATACTTCATTAAATCCGCCCCGCCTGGCCATGTTTTAGGGCAGTGCGGGCCCCAGGGGGCAGTGCGGCGCTGCACCCACGATTCGCCGCCGGAAAAGGAACGCACTCTACTCGGGGGGAAATTCCCTGCGCTCGCCAGTGTTGTGGGGCCAGTGGGGGACATGGGGCATGCGGGACTGCGCCGAAAAAACAGTTCCGATGCGAGACAGGCTGGAGCGGCAAGAAATCATTCCACATGTCGGTGCGGAGTAATGAATCAAAAATCGCCTTTATAAAGGCGAAAACATTCTCAGGAAAAGAGCTGACACCAAAAAAAATAAAAAATACATAAAACAAGATCATTTTCCAATATCCAAATTTCAAGAATTAGGATTTTGGGAAATTCCCGGGGAAATACAGTAATTCAAATTCAGAAAGCTATTCTCATTGGTCGGCAGAACCAGCCAATCAGAATAGGAGCGACAGTGACCCATTAAAACCTATGGGGAAGTTTAGACCAATCAGAATCCCCCGGCGGGATAGTTTCAAAATACAGTAAAAATGCTAAAAAGAGCTGATTGGTTAAGTTTTACCGGGGAGTTGGCTAGCTCAGCCAATCAGAATAGGAGCAACAGAGACCCATTCTAGCCTATGGAGAATTATTGACCAATCAGAATAGGAGCGACAAAGACCCATTCTAGTCTATGGAGAAGTTTAGACCAATCAAAATCCAGGGCGGGATAATTCAAAATACAGTAAAAAGACAGAAAAGAGTGATTGGCTGAGCTAGCGGGGGCTGGCTATCCCAGCCAATCAGAGCGCGAGCTACTTCTCCCATTATAGTCTATGGAGAGAAGGGCGCACTGAAATCTCGGCGCTCAGCGCCGTGCGGCATGGAGTATTAATAAAAAAATTATTTTTATTAAATGTAAAACATTATCAGATAAAGAGCAGAACCCTTCTTTACAAATAAAGCAGTTAAAAACCCGAACAACGCGTTTGTCGCCGAGACGGGGCTACATAGGAATTGCAATAGAGAGAATTTGCCGGGAAAATACAGTAATTCAAATTGTTTAAGCTATTCTCATTGGTCGGCATAAACCAGCCAATCAGAATAGGAGCGACAATGTCCCATTCAGGGCCGTCTTAACAGAATTATGGGCCCCTGGGCAGAGCTGTGCACTGGGCCCCCCAACCAGACCACGCAGCAACTCCTAAGTTATATAAATTGCTCCGTGGTCTGGTCTGGGGACACATGATGGAGGGGCTATATGGGTCATTGACAGCCATCCTGTGCCCCCAACCAGACCACGCAGTAATTTATATAACTTAGGAGCTGCTGCGTGGACTGGCCTGGGGGCACACATTAAGTCATGTAACTTCTGCTTGTGGTCAGCCAGCCACCCTGACCCGTGGCACTGTCCCCCAGAGTCTCTCTTAAACATATATAATGGCCGCACCACATAGCTGTTACTATTATGATAAGAGACTCTGGGGGACAGTGGCACAGGTCAGGATGGCTGGCTGACCACCAGCAGATTGTCATTGTCTTGTCCCCCACCCATATGTCCATGTCACTGCTCTCCACTCATTTGGCCATGGCACTGTGACATGGCCAAACGAGTGGGGGACAAGACAATGACATGGTCATACAGGTGGGGGACAGTGACATTAAGTCACTGTCCCCCCAAATCGGGACATAAACCCCGTGTGGCTGGCCTGGTGCCCGTCTGCTGCTGCTGTGTGGTGCCCGGCTGTTCTGAAGAGGGCAGAGGCGGGACCTTTTTTTAAAAATTTTTCCTTAAGGGGCCGGGACACTGTGCGGCTGTGCTGCTGCACCAAAACTACATTTCCCCAGCGGCCCGGCGGGGATGGAGGAGACTTCCCCCGGCCGCCGGGAGTAAATGTGGCTGATTGATGCCGCGCCTGCGCTTTAAGAGTTCACAGAGCAGGCAGGGGGGCGCCACCTACTTCACTAGGGCGCCGCCCTCCCTTTGGGCTGTGAATAGTAAAACCCGCAGGCGCGGCATAGCAATGATAGCTGGGGCCGGCGCGCAGGGCCCCTGCTCAATTGCCGCGCCTGCGCTTTACTGTTCAAAGAGCAGGCAGGGCGGCGCCGTAGTGAGGATAGGTGGCGCCGCCCCGGCCTGCGCTGTGAACTCTAAAGCACAAGAGCAGGCAGCGCGTAAGAAGGGGCCGACACCGACCTGCGGTGAGTGAATCCATTGGGCCGGGCAGGCAGTCGCCCGGGCCCCCAGGGGACCCTCTGGGCTTGGGGGCCCCCGGGCACTGGCCTACCTGGCCCAATGGAAGAGACGGCCCTGGTCCCATTATAACCTATGTTTATTTCTCTATTTTCGTTGCACCCATACTATTGATCCTTGGCTAACGAAAATAAAGAAATAAACATGATTTGATTGATTTCATATTTTTTTTTCGTTACCCCAATATTATCATTCGTTTTATATACACATCGGGACCACTTCTGTAGTGTTATAATTTGATTTCGGCCATGTACAGTTTGATTTCAGATTGAATTAGAAAACCCATAGGAGCGTCGCTTTGCTCTCCCATTGGTCCAAAAACGGCGCCTCTTTTAACTTAGCCAATTTACAGAGCGCGCTCAGAATTTCTTTTCCCCATAGAACTCTATGAGAAAGTAGCTCGCGCTCTGATTGGCTAACTGGACGAGGCCCCTGCCGCTTCAACCAATCACCTCTTTTCTCCATTTTCACTGTATTTTGCACTGGCCCGCCTTGGAATATGATTGGGCAATTTTTCTCCATAGGGTAAAAATGGACATTGTCGCTTCCTATTCTGATTGGTCAATTCTCCTCCATAGGTTATAATGGGCCACTGTTCGCTCCTATTCTGATTGGCTGGTTTATGCCGACCAAAGAGAATAGCTTAACAATTTGAATTACTGTATTTCCGGCGATTCTCTCTATTGCAAATTCCTATGTAGCGCCCGGTCTCGGCGACAAACGCGTTGTTCGGGATTTAACTGCTTTATTTGTTAAGAAGGGTCCGGCTCTTTATCTGATAATGTTTTACATTTAATAAAAATCATTTTTTGATTAATACTTCATGCCGCACGGCGCTGAGCGCCGAGATTTCAGAGCGCCCATCTCTCCATAGACTATAATGGGAGAAGTAGCTCGCGTTCTGATTTGGGTGTGATAGCCCAAGCACCCCGCTAGCTCAGCCAATCAGCTCTTTTCTTTTCTTTTACTGTATTTTGGGAAATTTTCCCGCCGTGGATTCTGATTGGTCCCAAACTTCCCCATAGGTTTTAATGGTTCACTGTCGCTCCATTCTGAAATTTGGGTGGTTTATGCCGACCAATCAGAATAGCTTTCAGAATTTGAATTACTGTATTTCCCGGCAATTTCCAATATCATAATTCTTGATATTGCGCCGTTCTAGAGTTTTGGAAAGTGTTTTTTTTTTTTATTATGTTTATTTTTTACGTTCAGCTCTTTTTCTGACACTGTTTTCCGCCTTTATAAAGGCGATTTTTTCGGAATCATACTCCTGCTGCACGGAGCGTCGAGATTTCTGTCGCGATCTTCTATCTGCTTCCTCGCATGTTCCGATCCTGCTTCACTTTGCCTCTGTCGGAGGATTTAGACCCAAAAAAAAACCAGGTCTGCCTGTCGGAGCTGCCGAGCGCTGCACTGCGCCTCGCTTTGCCCCAACTCGCCCTCGTAAAATGCCTCGGAGTATTCGAGCGCGCCGCGTCCCGCCCCGGAACGCCTACCCCGCACCCCCACCGCGCCCACTGCCTGCCCCTTCATGCGGGGCGCAGCTGAAAGTTGGCGAAACACTGCGCCCAACCCCTGAATCCCCGACAGCGGGATTCGGGCTGGGAGGCGCAGAATACGCCAAAAAAAGGGCTAAAAGCAAGATCATACATGTCGCCCTGAGAGTTCAGGGGTGTAATTGTAAATAATGAACATGAACATTAAGGACACAGACTGTTGGACTATAAAGAAGAAGAAAAAAAAAATGAAAAGTTGGGGGGGATATAGTTAGGTTATGGACATTTGGACATTTGGAAAAAAACAGAGGCGAAAAAAAAAGTGGATAGAACTTGTATATATGTAAATAGTATATAGAATAGTGAGTGCAGCTCTGGAGGATAATACAGGATGTAACTCAGGATCAGTACAGGATAAGTAATGTAAAGTGCACAATGACTGCACCACAGAATAGTGAGCGCAGCTCTGGAGGATAATACAGGATGTAACTCAGGATCAGTACAGGATAAGTAATGTATGTACAGTGACTGCACCAGCAGAATAGTGAGCGCAGTGCTGGAGGATAATGCAGGATGTAACTCAGGATCATACAGGAAAGTAATTTTTGTACAGTGACGCCCACAAATAGTGAGCGCAGGCGGGAGGATAACAGGATGTAACTCAGGATCATACAGGAAAGTAATGTTGGACAGGGCTGCACCGCAGAATAGTGAGCGCAGCTCTGGAGTATAATAAGGATTAATCGGATCAGTACGGGTAACTAATGTATGTACATGACGCACCAGCAAATAGTTGAGCCACCGGGAAAAAGGAAATACAGATGTAACTCAGGACAGTACAGGATAAAAATGTATGACAGTGACTGCCCAGCAGAAAGTGAGCGCAGCTTGGAGGATAATACGGGTTAAACCCATCAGACAGGATAAGTATTTTTTTATTTTTAAAAAAACAGTGATGCACAAAAGCAGAATAGTGAGGGGGCAGCTTCGAGGAAATACGGGTTTTAAACCCTCAGGATCAGTACAGGATAAAAGTATGTACAGTGACTGCACCAGAAAGAATAGTGAGGTCCCCGCGTTTGTGGTAAAATACAGGTTTGAAACCCAGGATAAATTTACAGGTTTAATTAATGTATGAAAAAAAAGTGACTGCACCAGCAGAATAGTGAGCCCCAGTTCATTGGAGGTTTTAATACTTTTGTAACTCAGGATCAGTCCCAGGATAAGAAAAGAAAAGGGTTTTCCAGTGATGCCCCAAAACAAAATAGTGACCCGCGGGTTTGTGGGGGATAATAAAAGGATTTTTTTCAGGGTCATTTACGGGAAAATTTTAATGAAATGTACAGGGGGCAGCCCCCAAAGAAAATAATAGTGATTTCCCCCCCCCCCCCACCCCTCTGGGAAATTAAAATACAGATGGTATCTCAGGATCAGCACAGATATGGATTGAAACAGTATGTTGTGTTTTTCATTTTTAATTCCTTTTTTGGGTCCCCTTCACTTTGAACAATCAGGAGTGCAGGGGTTTTTGGTATTTGATGGGGGGCCCCCAACTCGTCTTGGTGGGTTATGACACAGAAAAGGGGATAATTTTCATGTGTCAAAAATAAAAGAAGAAAATTTCAATTATTTTTATAAAAGGCTGGAATGGTTCCCTTTTTGGCCTTTTTAAATTCCAAATAGACGATTTGGAGATCCGGGGTTTACATCCAAATTAAAAAATGAGGGCCCCTTTAACGGGTTCCCCAGGGGGCATTTAACAGCTTAAACACATTTACATTTTGTTTTCGCGGTGTTTGCCCGCCCACTAAGGGCTTTTCGTCAGGTTTTCCTTTTCCCCCCTGGCTTTTAAAGGGAATTTTTGATCAAATTTTAGCGTTCTAAACATAATAACCAAAAATGACCAGCTTTAAACTGCCCATATAATGGATTTCCACTATCTCCCCCCCATCAAAAAGGCACAAAAATTTTGGGTTTGGCGCTTTCAAAAGGAGGGGGAAAAGGATCCCCCCAAAAGAGGACTGTGCAGGGGTCCCTGTATCCAGAGGGCCCCCCAAAAGATGGACTGAAAACATACAAAAAACCCCTATTATAGGGGCCCTATACTGCAGGAGGGTCTATGGGGTGATGGGGTTTTACTGAAGGAGGGTTTTGTAGGGTGGGGGGTTTTATCCCTTGCGGGGATTTTGGGTTTTCTGTAGGGTGAGGGGGTTTATATCTCCCGGGAAGGGCTGTGGGGTGAGGGTTTAAAATGCGGTGGGTCTGTTTTTGGTTTGGGGGGTTTATACTGGAAAGGGGTCTGTATGGTGATGGGTTTTTACTTGGGGTTGGTCTGTAGGGTTTTGGGTTTTAATTTGCAGGGGGTTTCTTGAAAGGTTTGGGGGGGTTTTATATTTGCAGGAGGGGTCTTTAGGGGTGAGGGGGTTTTTTTAAACTGCGAAGGGGGTCTGTGGGGTGGTGGGGTTTTAAAAAACCTGAAAGGGAGGGGTCTAAAGGGTGAGGGGTTTTATACTGCAGGAGGGTCTGTAGGGTTAGGGTTTTTATACTGCAAAAAGGGGGTCTTTTATGGTGAGGGTTTTTTAATACTGCGGAGGGTTTTTTTAGGGTGAGGAGTTTATATTTTGCAGGAAGTGTCGAAAAGGGTGAGGGGTTTTATCTGCAGGAGGGTCTTTTGGGGGTGAGGGGTTTTTTAAAAGAAAGAGGGTCCTGAAGTGGTGAGGGGGTTTTATACTGCATTTTGGGGTTTCTTTTAATTTTGGGAGGGGTTTATATTTTTGCAGGAGGGGTTGTAGGGTGAGGGGTTTAAACTGCAAGAGGGTTTTGGTTTTGGTGTTTGGGTTTTAAATTTTGCAGGAGGGTCTGTATGGTGAGGGGTTTATACTGCAGGAGGGTCTGTAGGGTGAGGGGTTTATACTGCAAGAGAGTCTGTATGGTGATGGGTTTATACTGCAAGAGGGTCTGTAGGGTGAGGGGTTTATACTGCAGGAGGGTCTGTAGGGTGATGGGTTTATACAGCAGAAGGGTCTGTAGGGTAATGGGTTTATACAGCAGAAGGGTCTGTAGAGTGAGGGGTTTATACTGCAGGAGGGTCTGTAGGGTGATGGGTTTATACAGCAGAAGGGTCTGTAGGGTAATGGGTTTATACAGCAGAAGGGTCTGTAGAGTGAGGGGTTTATACTGCAGGAGGGTCTGTAGGGTGAGGGGTTTATACAGCAGAAGGGTCTGTAGGGTGATAGGTTTATACAGCAGGAGGGTCTGTAGAGTGAGGGGTTTATACAGCAGGAGTGTCTGTAGGGTGAGGGGTTTATACTGCAGGAGGGTCTGTAGGGTGATAGGTTTATACAGCAGGAGGGTCTGTAGGGTGATAGGTTTATACAGCAGGAGTGTCTGTAGGGTGAGGGGTTTATACTGCAGGAGGGTCTGTAGGGTGATGGGTTTATACAGCAGGAGGGTCTGTAGAGTGATAGGTTTATACTGCAGGAGGGTCTGTATGGTGATGGGTTTATACTGCAAGAGGGTCTGTAGGGTGATGGGTTTATACTGCAGGAGGGTCTGTAGGGTGAGGGGTTTATACAGCAGGAGGGTCTGTAGGGTGATGGGTTTATACAGCAGAAGGGTCTGTAGAGTGAGGGGTTTATACAGCAGGAGGGTCTGTAGGGTGATAGGTTTATACAGCAGGAGTGTCTGTAGGGTGATGGGTTTATACTGCAGGAGGGTCTGTAGAGTGAGGGGTTTCTACTGAAGGAGGGTCTGTAGGGTGAGGGGTTTATACTGCAGGAGGGTCTGTAGGGTGAGGGGTTTATACTGCAGGAGGGTCTGTAGGGTGAGGGGTTTATACTGCAGGAGGGTCTGTAGGGTGATGGGTTTATACTGCAGGAGGGTCTGTAGGGTGATGGGTTTATACAGCAGGAGGGTCTGTAGGGTGAGGGGTTTATACTGCAGGAGGGTCTGTAGGGTGAGGGGTTTATACTGCAGGAGGGTCTGTAGGGTGAGGGGTTTATACTGCAGGAGGGTCTGTAGGGTGAGGGGTTTATACTGCAGGAGGGTCTGTAGGGTGAGGGGTTTATACTGCAGGAGGGTCTGTAGGGTGAGGGGTTTATACTGCAAGAGGGTCTGTATGGTGATGGGTTTATACTGCAGGAGGGTCTGTAGGGTGAGGAGTTTATACTGCAGGAGGGTCTGTATGGTGATGGGTTTATACTGCAGGAGGGTCTGTAGGGTGATGGGTTTATACTGCAAGAGGGTCTGTAGGGTGAGGGGTTTATACTGCAGGAGGGTCTGTAGGGTGAGGGGTTTATATGAGGAGGTCGTAGGTGAGGGGTTTTTACGCAGAGGGTTGTAGGGGGGAGGGTTTAAAACTAAAGGGGTTTTAAGGGGAGGGTTTTTATACTGCGGGAGGGTCTTAGGGTGAGGGTTTATCCCTGAGGAGGCTGTTAGGGGTTTAACGCAGGGGCTGAGGGTGGGGGTTTAATACGAAAAGGGGTCGTAGGGGTGAGGGTTTAACCAGGGGGGTCTGTAGGTGAGGGTTTATACTGCAGGAGGTTGTAGGGTGAGGGGTTTATACTAAAGGGGGGGTCTGTATGGGATGGGTTTAACTGCGGGATTTCTGTGGGTGAGGGGTTTATCTGCAGGGGGTTGTAGGGTAGGGGTTTATACTGAAAAGGGGCTGTAGGGGAAGGTTTATACTGAAAGGGGGTTCTGTGGGTGAGGGGTTTTATACTGCAGGGGGGTCTGAGGGTGGGGGGTTTTTTTTACGCAAAGGGCTGTAGGGGGGGTTTTATACGAGGGGGGGTCGTGGTGAGGGTTATACTGCAGAGGGTCTGTAGGTTTGAGGGTTTTATACGCGGGAAGGGCTGAGGGTAAAGGGGTTTAACGCAGGAGGGTCTGAAGTGGGGGGGTTAAATAAACAGCAGGCTTTATTAAGGGTGAGGGGTTTAAAACTGGCAGGGGGCTGAGGGTAAATGGGTTTTAAAAACAGCAGGGGTTTTAAAGGGTTTTATATTTAATACAGCAGGAGTGCCCTTTTGGGGTGAGGGGTTTTATACAGCAAAGGGTCTGTAGGGTGAGGGTTTATCCCAGCAGGAGGGCCCGTAAGTGATGGGTTTTATACTGCGGGAGGGTCTGAAATGGGGAGGGGTTTTAACTGAAAAGGGGGTTCATTGGGTATGGGTTTATACAGCAAAGGGGCTTTGGGTAAGGGGTTTTAAACGGGCAAAGGGTCTGTAGAGTGAGGGGGTTTATACGGCAGGAGGGCCCTGGGGGTGGGGGGTTTTTTTACTGCGGGAGGGTCTGTAGGTAAAGGGTTTTAAAAGCAAAGTCTTTAGGGTAAGGGTTTTTATACAGCAAAGGGTCTGTAAAAGGGGGGGGGGGGGGGCGGAGGGGTTTAAAAACCTGCAGGGGGGTCTTAAGGTGAGGGGTTTATACAGCAAAAGGGGTTCTGGGGGTTATGGGTTTATACCCAGGAGGTCTGTAGGGTGAGGGTTTAATATTTGCAGGAGGTTCTTTGGGGTTGTTTGGTTTATACAGCAAAGGGCCCTGTAGGGTGAGGGGTTTAAAACGGAGGGGCTGTAGGGGGGGGGGGTTTTAAATACAGCGGGAAGGGGTTTCTTTAGAGTGAGGGGGTTTTAATACAGCAAAAGGGGTCTGTGGGTAAAGGGTTTTTAAAACAGCAGGGGGGGTTTTCCTGGGGGGTTGATAGGTTTATACACAGGATGTGGGTTTTAGGGTGAGGGGTTTTTTATACTGCGGGAATGGTCTTTAAGTGGGGGGTTTCAAACTGAAGGGGGGTTTTCCCGGGTGGGGTGGGGGGTTTTTATACTGCAGGGGGGTCTGTGGGGTAAAGGGGTTTTACGGGCATTTAAGGGCCCTGTGGGGTGAGGGGGTTTTTAAAAACAGAAAAAAAGGGCCCTGTAGGGTGGGGGGTTTTAAATACTGCAAGAGGGTCTCTAGGGTAAAGGGGTTTACACAGCAGGGGGTCTGAAAGGGAAATTTGGTTTAAAACAGCAAAAAGGGCCCCCTTTGGGGTAAAGGGGTTTTATACTGCAGGAGGTCTGTGGGGTGGGGGGTTTTTTTAAACTGCAGGAGGGCTGAAAGGGTAAAGGGGTTTTTTACAGCGGGAGGGTCTGTGGGGTGAGGGGTTTAAAATCAGGGGGGTCTGTAGGGTGAGGGGTTTATACGGTTTTTAGGGTCATTGGGGTTTGAGGGGTTTTATACAGCGGGAAAGGGCCCGGGAAGGTGATGGGTTTAAAAACGGCAAGAGGGCCCCTTGGTTTTGGGGGGTTTAACGCAGGGGGGACTGTAGGGAGTTTGGGTTTAAAAACTCCCGGGAGGGCCCTTTTAGGGTGATGGGTTTTAAATACGGGCAAAAGGGGTCTGTAGGTAAAGGGGGTTTAAATACGGGCGGAAGGGTCTGTAATTTTATGGGGTTTATACTGCAAGGGGGTTTCTTTTAGGGGAAAAAAGGTTTTTTAACACCCAGATGGTCTTAGGGGAGGGGTTTAAACAGCAAGGAGGGTCTGTAGGGTGAGATTTTTATACGGGTAGGAGGGCTGAAACTTGATTTGGTTTATACTGTAGGGGGGTCGGTAGGGTGGGGGGTTTTATACAGCAGGATGGCCCTGTATTTTTAGGGTTTATACAAAAAAGGAAAAGTCTATGGGTAGGGTTTTATTTCGGGAGGGTCTGTAGGGTGGGTTTTAATACTGAAGAGGGTCTTTTGGGGTGGGGTTTTTATACAGCAAAGGGGCCCCTGTAGGGGATGGTTTTATACGCAGGGGGGTTCAAAAGGGGTGTTTGGGTTTTTATACTGCAGAAGGGCTGTAGGGTGAGGGGTTTAAAACAGAAAGAAGGGCCCCTGAAGGGTTTTGGGGTTTTTATAAAAGCAAAGGGCTGAGGGATTGTTTAAAACAGCAGGGGGGGCTTTTGGGTATGGGTTTTTATACTGTGGGAGGTCTTAGGGTTTTGGGTTTTATACTGCAGGAGGGTCTGTAGGGGTTTGGGGTTTTTACTCCCGGGGGGGCCGTAGGGGGGAAAGGTTTATACTGAAAGGGGGGTCTGTAGGGTGATGGGTTTAAAACTGCGGGAGGGCCCCTTGTAGGGTGATGGGTTTATACTGAAAGGGGGCCCCTGTGGGGGGGAGGGGTTTATACGGGCAGAGGCCCTGTGGGTGAGGGGGTTTTATACAGCAGGGGGGTCGAAAGGGTAAAGGGTTTTAATACAGAAAGGGGGGTCTGTAGGGGAGGGGTTTATACAGAAAGGGGGGGGCTGTAGGGTGAGGGGTTTTAAAAGAAAAGGGGCCCCAAAGGGTGTTTGGGTTTATACTGCAAGAGGGTCTGTAGGGTGAGGGGTTTATACTGCAGGAGGGGCCCGTAGGGTGGGGGGTTTTTATACAGCAGAAGGGTTTTGTGGGGTAATGGGTTTTATCAGAAAGGGGTCTTTAGGATGAGGGGGTTTTGAAAACATAGTTGCCAATTTTTTGAAAACGAAAAAGGGCAGAGAAACTTAGTGGGCAAAAATTTGCAGGGACCACGCCCATTTTGTTGGTATGCCCCCGCCCCTTCAAAAAAGCCACACCACCCACCTAAATGAAATAACGGTTTTGGGAAAAAAAGGGCCAGGTAGATGCCCTTATAGCCGGGTAGAGCCCCCCATAACCGGGTAGGCCCCTGAACGGGCCCTTTGGGATGCCCCCTTGTAGCCAAGTAAAATCCCCCCCCTCGTAGCCAGGGTAGGGGCCAAAATTTTTGGGGCCATTTTAGAGCCCCCCCTTTGTTACCCAAAAGGGGGGGGTAGGTGGCCCCCCTTTGTTAGCCAGGAAGGTGCCCCCCATTTTTACCAGGGGGGTCCCCCCCAAATTGTTGGGCCAAAGGTAGGTGCCCCCATTGTTAGCCAGGTGGGTTTCCCCCATTTGTCAGCCGGGTTAGGGGGCCCCCCTTCTGTTTGCCATTTTAGTGCCCCCTTTGGGTTTCCCGGGTAATGTCCCCCCTTTTTCCCCGGAAATTTCCCCCCTTGTTGCCAGGAAACCCCCTCGGGTGCCGGGGGGGCCCCCCTCTTTTGGCCGGTATTTACCCCATCTTTTTGCCAGGAAAGTCCCCCCATCTTTAGCCATTTTAGTCCCCCCTTCTTTTTGGGCCAGGAAATTTCCCCCCCTTTTTTGTTTGCCGGTAGAGGGCCCCTCTTTTGCCGGTAGATGTCCCCCTTCTGTTCCCGGGTTTAGATGCCCCCTCTGTTGCCGGGGAGTGCCCCCTCGTTCCCAAGGTAGTGCCCCCATCGGGTTAGCCGGGAGTCCCCCCCCTTTGTTGCCAGGAAAAGGTGCCCCCCCCCTTTTTCCCGGGGTAGCCCCCCCTCGGTTGGGGAAAGGGGCCCCCATCTTTTTACCCAAGGTGGGTCCCCCCCTTTGTTGCCAGGTAGATTTTCCCCTCTGTTGCCAGGTAGTGCCCCCTCTTTTGGGCCCGGGTAGGGGCCCCCTTGTTCCCGGGTGGGATGCCCCCTCTTTTTGCCAGGTATTTGCCCCCTTTTTGGGCCAAAGGTAGTGCCCCTCTGTTGCCAGGTATTTTGCCCTTTTTTAGCAGGTAGACCCCCCTAAAGCTAATAAAAATCAAAAAAATAAAAATCCACTTATCACCTGGCTCCTGCAGCGGGGGCCAGCTCCTGCCCGTTCTTTTTCGCGGCGCGGGGGAAGTGAGAGCAGCCGCGCGTAAATTTCCCCTGAAACCCGCGCTTAATTTCCCCCCGGGCGCCGTTGCCCTGTATGAAAGGGCCGCAAACCCCGGCGCCGCATACGGGAGAGGGGGAAGGAGGGAGCGATCCCCCCCTGCCCCCTTTCCCCGCACGTGAGACCGGGCGGGTGGGGGGCCCGCTGCGGCCACTTCACCCCCCTGTAGGACCCCGGGCCCCCGCGGCGCAAGAGTAGCGAAACCAGGGGTACCCCGGCGCCGCGGCCATTTAAAGACCCCCCCGCTGCCTGGGCGGGGGGAAAGGGAATCCCAACCCCCCCCGGGAGGGCGGAGGGGCCCCCCAATAGGGGGACCCCCCCCCCAAAAAAGGGGGGGATTTGGCATGTAGGGTTTAAATACAGCGGAGGTTTCCTGTAGGGAAAGGGGGGTTTATACAGCAGGGGGGTTGTGGGGAGGGTTTTAAAACAAGCAAAGGGCCCGGTAGGGTGGGGGTTTTATACTAGGAGGGCCCTGTGGGTTTAAAGGGGGTTTTATACGCAGGAATTGGGGGGTAGGGTTTTTTGG
>JAODAL010048297.1:0-29143 GCA_025379985.1 Phyllomedusa bahiana | reverse complement strand
ACAGGGATGTAAAGGGTCGGGGACTTTTTTTCCTGTGACTTTTTAACCTAATGTGTTGCTAAGATGTGCACGTATCCATTTGACTGTTGTGGATGTTAATTTCAGCTCTCCACCCTTGTTTGGGTTAATAATGGGGTTTTTTGCCTCCCATAGACTTTAATGGTAATCGCTCATAATCGATGTTTACTATTGAAAAACCTTTTTCGATAGCGGCCGAATCGCTTCGATCGATCTCATACCCAAACGCAATCGCTCAACCTATCATGATAATTGGGCTGATCCCCCCCTGGGCGAGTTTTCCTATAACCTTTAGATTCGGAACCCCGCTTTGGGCCTCCCCCTTTTTTGTCGTCTTTGGGTTACTTTCCCTGCCCGCCTCTCCCCCTAGTACCTCTTTCTGTCCCTATGGATCCCCAAGTAAAGGACATCCTTTGGCCTCCCACACAGGCCCTGCTACGGGCTTTTGCTCGCCTAAACTTCATTGACAGGTACGAGGCCCCCGCCCCTATTTGAGCCAGGCGTGGGGTTTTGGGTTTCCCACCAGGTACATCCTTAAAAGGGCCCAGCTACAAGTTAGGCCCAAATACTTGGGCCGTTTGTGGTGCTTGGGCGACTAACCTGTATCCAACAAGCTCCACTTGCCCCCAAAAACCCCTGCGTATCCCGAAGCCTTCCATGTCTCTCTCCTCAAGTCGGGGGTCTGAATCGCTTCCCGTGGGTCTTCTCGCCCCGCCTGTGGGCCAACCTGAAACATTTGAGGTCAAGGAGCTGCTGGCGGGGAAACAGTGAGGGGAAGCGGTTCTTTTTTATTTTGACTGGGAAGGGGTTCGGGGGAGGACTTCGTGGGAAAGGGGGCCAACCTTTCTACTGACCTCCTCTTAATTTCGAAAAAAAGGGGAGGGACCTAAGGGGGGGTATGTACGGGGGGGCCCGGGGCGCTACAGCCGCAGCCGCCCCCCTGCCCCCCAGGGGTCCGGGGGGGTGCCGCGGTGCCCGCGCCACCCCCTGAGCCCAGGTCTCAGCGCTGGCTCACTTTCCCGTCCACATCCTGTGAAAGGCCCCCTCCTGTCCCGGCCGCCGCGTGCGTGCCCGCGCTTAGGGGCGCGGGGCGACAGTTTCTCTGTATTTAAAGGGGCCAGCGCCCGGTAATTGGTCTTTTGGGGGCGCGGGTTTTCTATTTAAGAAACACCCCCCAGCACTCTCTCCCAGTTTTTTGGGTGTGTGTTTCGTACTTTAGAGAGGTTTGGAAAGTCCGTATTGTTTTACCCGTGTCCCCAGTCCGCTTGCTTACTTTCCTGACCTTGCCTGTTTGCCGCCTGCCCTGACCGTCTGCCTGTCTGTGACCACGAACCTCTGCCGCCTGCCCTTTACCTTCTGCTTGTCCCTGACTACGCCTCTGGATTACGATTTTGTACCACGCTGTACCCCAGCCGCCATCTAAGCAAGTCAGGTCAGGGGTAGCGACCTGGTAGCCTCACGCCACAGCAAGTCCATCCCATTTTGCAGCGAGCTCTGGTGAAAACCGGGGGCTACTTAGACTCCGCTCCCTGGCGTGGCTTAACTATCATTGCTTGCGGTGGTCCAGCGAATCCACCCCTGCATTACAGATGAGCTATAATATTTGGCTTAGACCTCTTGCAATTTATTTTCTGTAAAGAAATGGATGGTATAATAATATGTGGTGTTGGAGACTGGTCGATAATAGCTTCAAGAAAAGTTGTCAAAATTTACTCTAGACCAGTATCTAACTGTTCAATACTCACTTTCTGTTGAATTAGTTCCCTAAAGATACAATGCCAAGGTAAAGGGTAACAATGTTTTCAACTTTTGACTTTCAGGCTCCATATCTATATACTACAACTTTGAGACTACCATCATTTTATAAACAATCATCTTGGCTCTCATACATAAATTTGACTTGCAAATATTTAACATATGCTTAGTTATGCAGAGTCTTGTTATGTAACGGCATTGTTACTGTTTTGCTCCAATTTTCTTGTATGCTACAAATTACAACCTGTTCTCACATTCCCTAATACCTCAGTGTGTTATTTGGTTGGTTTCCAAACCTAAAGTCACTGGTTTGAATCGAGGAGCAGCCCATGAAGATTTCCCAAGAAAAGAGAAACCGCATCATTCAGTTCAACTATAGTGATCTCTTGGCCAAGAAAATTGCCAAACTGCATAATGTGAGGCCATGACAGCTGGAAGAATATGAAATGAAGTCCATCCATCCATCAAAAATCCAAGAGATGAATGTCCAGGCAAAATATTGGAGTCAACAAATCAGCTCATCACAAGGTCTATCAGTTCTGGAATGACAAACACCTCAGTGGAGGTGGCTCGTATGCTTCATAAGATCACAAGGCATTATGGGAAAGGAGCTGAGAAAGGGAGCTCAGAAAGGGAAGATCTCTCCTTCGGAAGAGCGACTATATAGGCGAGGGGCAAAACCCCGAAATGGCTGTATACAGATGGGTGATGCTGGCTTGGCTAAATATCCCTTCTTGCTTTCCAAAGACCCAGTGTGTCAAAAGCAAATTGAGGATTTGTTACATCCAACAGAGGGTGCTTGAGCTTCTCAGCTCTTTTCCCATAATGCCTTGTGATATGCAGATGTTTCGTAGACTGCAAAAAGGCAATTTTGAATCTTCACATGCCTATATATACACTCCCTCAAAAGATCACAGACGTCCATGCAAGCACCACATGACATGCATTACACATATCTGGAATGGTGGTCCAAAGAAAGGTGAAGAAGCCTCGACTTGAATATCATCAAAACAAGTTGTGGCTTAAATTTGCAAAAGAGTATGAAATGTGAACAGAGGAAGTTTGGAAACGGGTCATTTGAAGCAATGAAAGTCAATAGATCGGGCTCTGGTGGGTGCAAATGGTTCTGGAAGAATTAAGGGAAAATGGGGCTAATAGATTGATAAAATTAAAAGATAACTTTCACAAGTCTCTGTGGAGGTAGCCGATGTATACTTAGGGGTTGTTTAACAGCCAAATAATGTTTGGATAATTAACCAGGATCGATGTTGGGCTCCATGCTGAGCTATATGTATGTGAGTTTATCCTATAACATGATGGAGTTTACATCGGTACAACTTCGAGTGACATGGGTATTAACCCCTTTACCGACGGAGCCTGCTTTTTGTGGCTTCTGACAGAGCCCTATTTTTTGAAATTGACAAGTAGTCACTTTACTGTGAGAATATAACCTTTTTGACACGTTAAACCTATCCAATGTTGATTCAGAGATTGTTTTCTCGTGACACATTGTGCTATAAGATAGTAAGAAATTTTGGTCAAAAAACGATTGTTTATATTTGTGAAAAATATCACAAAATTATGGTGAAAAGTGTGAAAAAATTTTTCCCAAATTCTAAAACTTTACAAAATTTCTGGCCATGTAGACAGGCAATAGTTATTCTCAATCAAACATAGTTTATAAAACTAGGCATCTTTACATTCGTATGCTGTAGTTTGGCATCTTTTTTCTTAACAAGAATGTATTTTTTTTTTTTTACGGGGACAATTAGGGGGTTATAAAATTTTGTAGTAATTTTCACATTTTCATTAGAAAATTTGCAATATACATATTTTTCGGGACCCAGTTTCAGTTCTGACGTGACATTTGATGGACATGTATGTTAGATACCACCATAAATGTACCTACTCTAAGAAAAATACCACACCTTAAAGTATTCCAAAACCGAATCTTAGGAACGTTTATTAACCCATCGTAGGTGTTTCACAGGAAAATTAAAGTCAAAGTGGATGTGTAATTTTCAAATTTTTTCACTTTTTTGCAGCTTAATTTTCAATTTTATTACATTATTGACAAAGAATACGGTAAATGTGATTTCACGGGAAATGCTAATTATATTAATTCCCCTGATTCTGCCATTTTAAGAGATATCCCACATGTGGCACTAGTTGCATTATTTGACTCATCAAACAAGCCCCAGAATAGGAGCGCAAGCTCCTACGGACTTCTGGGGCCTCATTTTTCAATTTACATTTTATTTAAGGGCCAAATCTTCAGATTTGCGGACACCATAAGGTTCCAAAACTTTATAAATACCCCTTAAAAAGACCCCCCATATTATGGATAACTTCAACCCTTACGGAATATAGCCAGAGGTGTAGTGAGTATATCGACCCCACAGGCGGTTTCACAAAATTTTTTTTTGGCGTTCGGCTCTGAAAAATAAACCAAAAATATATATTTTTCTTCCATTTAATCTGCAATTTTAGCTAGGAAAATGTTTAATTTTTTACAAAGGAATCCTTGGAAAAAATGCCCCAAAAATTGTGTTACGCAATTTCTTCAAAGCTTCGGCAAATACCCTACATGTGGGTTGTAAACTGCTGTTTGGGCGGGAATGGCAGGGGGTACAAGGGAGGGGTGCGCTAATTTTGGCCCTTTTTGGCGCACAGGATAATGGTGGGGCCATGCTACGCATCTGCCAAAGCCCCCACAAGTACTAGAAACAGGTGAAACCTCACCAGAATGTTTCCCTATTTTTAGATTTCAGAAACACCCCTCAGGGATCTCATCTAAGGGGTATGTATATGTAGCATTTTGGGCGACAGGTGTTCCGTAGTTTTTTTTTAGCATTGGGCCATGGAAATGGGAGGGGGCAAACACAAGTTCCGCCCATTGTTTTTGGGCTTCATTTTTACAGTATATTCGCCATTCTGGGATAAAATAAAGGGGATAACTTTTAATCATGGGCGGTGGTACAATTACAATGATATAAATTTATATATATAGTTTTTTATGTTTTATTACTCTTTACACAAATAGAAGCGAGCTTTCTATAAATAAAGTTGCGTTTTTTATGTTGTCATATTTGACAGCATAGCTTTCTTATTTTTTTGCTATATGGAGCTGACTGGTGGGCTTGTTTTTTTACGAGTATGTGTTGATATTTTTTCTCTGCGTACCATTATGGTGGGCATTGTGATGCTTTGATCTCTTGTTATTTAAGGGTTTTTGTGGGTGAGCATTTTGTACAAAATACCCGCCAAATCCTGGTCAGTGTTTTTTATATTTTTATTTTCTTACAGCGGCCACCTGTGCGGTTTAATAGGACCATGCTAGTTTTCTCTAAGGCTGGTTGATACGATTACTGCGATACCCCAATTGTATATTTTTTTAATGTTTTTAATGCTTTTACACAATAAAAAAAAAACTTTTACTTGAAAAGGAATACATGATTTTTGCATCCAAGCAGTCTGAGGAGGCCAATACTTTTTTATTTTTCTGTTTTTATGGAAGCAGTTTAGGGACTTTTGGGTTTTGCGGGATGAGTTGATAGTTTTTATTGGTAACTTTTTTGGGGGCACAAAGGGGACTTTATGATCGCTTTTAAATCCGTTTTTTGGAAGGCTGGGTGAAAAGAAAATACTGCAATTCTAGCAGTGTTTTTTATTTTTATAGGTTCACCATGGCAGTACTCCGTTCGACAAGTTAGTTTTTACCTCTGTGGGGTGAGGACCGGATTATGGTGCTACCAACAATTATGTAGTTTTTTTATTTGTAAGCACAAATTTTTTTGAAAAAAAAAGCTTGTTTTTATTGTGTTCTTATTTGTTTTTCATTCACAAAACATTTTATTTTAGGCATCGTCTATCTTCTAATAAGCAGAACTTTTTAATTTTTACGTATACAGAAGCGTGTAAGGACTTTTTTTTTTGCGGGATGAAACTGACGTTTTAATTGGTTACAACTTTGGCGTTTATATCTAGTTTTTGATCGCGTTTTATTTCCATTTTTATGGTGATGCAGGATGTACAAAGAATCGCAATTCTGTCGACTGTTTTTTTGTTTTTGTTTTTTTTACAGAGCGTTCACCGTTACGGGTTAGTTAACATGCAAGATTTATTTAGGGTGGGTCGATACCTCGCGGCGATACCATATATGGGTTACTTTATTTTGTTTTGATATTTTTGGGGCCGATTGCGTTTGTAAAGGGGAAAGGGCGGTGTCGTGTTTTTTATTTTAGTTTTTGTGGTTAGAGTTTTACTTTTTTACACTTTTATTTTTACTTTTATCACCACTTTTTACAACTTTCACCAAGGTGGGAAATTGCTGAAAGATATCAGATCGTTCATGCAATACGACGATCAGCATTACAGGCTTAATAGCTGTGTGCTCCGGTTCTCCATGGCAATGTCTGTTTCACGCTGCCCCACAATGCATTGTGGGCATCGTGACTCACCAGACAACAGGATGACTGTCATTTCAGAAATACGGGTGCTGGTAAGGAGGGATCTCGTAGCGGCCGCTTCAGCTGCCCTTACTGCGCACGCGATCTCGGGCAAGCTGGAGCTCACTTATCTGCTGGCCCCGGCCAGTCTAGTGATGTCGCGACCCGATGTTTGCGGGATCTCGGTGGGGTTCAATCCCCCGCGGGCCGGGATAGTCACTCCGGCAGTGAGGGGGATGCGGGCATGATGCCAGCAGGTAATATATCACCGCCGGTTCCATTGCCGCGACTCTTGCGCGCACTTGACTACGCTTGACCGTCACTCATACGGCAATTTGCGGGAACCCCTACCCGGGCGGACATTGCCCGTATGGAGTTACGGCTTAATTGGCCGGTAAGGGGTAAAAAGGTGACATTTCCGTATTCTAGCCAGACAACAACCTGAGCATATGTCAAAACACTTGGCAAAAGATCTGGTACTTGACATGAATAGAGTTGCCTGTATCTGACCCTCACCAGTCACCGGACCACAAATCCAATCGGGACCACTTTGTGGGTAGAGTTGAAGAAAAAGCTTTATTCACACCCTAGTGAGTCGATCAGTATACACCAACATTGGGAACATGTAGAGGAGACTTGGGATTAGATATTGGTCGAGACATGCTTAAATCTGATCAACAACCCAGAAGGATTTCAGTGTTGAAAGTCAAAGATGGATTTACAAAATACAAATCAAATAATAAAACTTTGACTTTAGATTTTTAGCAGCAAAACAGTAACAATGCAGTTACTTGACAAGAATCATAACTAATCATATGCTAAATAGTTGCTAGTATAAATTGATTGTGTGTTATTAGCCCAAATTGATGTTAGTTGTTCAAGTTACAATGCTGTAGTGGATGGTGAGTCTTAGGGTGCCTGTAAGACATATGGGGTTTATCATTGTTAACCCTTTTGCTTGGCACTGTAAGCTTGCCACAGGGAGTCTTGCTGTTAGGACATTCAAAGATCATCTCTAATCTGAGGCAATCTAAAAACATGTTCTCTATTTCTCTGCATCTCATCCACAGAAGAAAGGAAACATTACATGATAGCCACTGATAGCGGTGGGCTGTCCGTAGGGAACTTAAAGTGGTTCTAGAAAAAATGTTAAAGTAGACTCATATTGTAGTGGGGCAAACACAAGTTTGGTCAGAGTACAGCAAAATGGTTAGGCAATGCCACAATTTGTTGGTTAAGGTTCACATGACAGATATTAATGTATGTAATCCATTAAATCCAGTAGGGAAGATTTTGCTTAACAAATAACAGATTATGCCATGTAATGACTGTGTGTGGTTCTGTCAAGTTGATAATTTGAGGAAAAAACATCCAAATCTGTTTCATCATTAATATTTATTTTATATTATTGGTATCAGATAGTTATTGTTTTAAACTGCTTATACGCTATTCATTCCCTTATCGAAGTATCAGGATACTCTCTCACACAAGCTTACTAGGACAAAGATGCACTGTCTGCTTTCTAGGAGAAGTTTATAGCATGAATACCAAAGAATTCCTCATCTCGGAATGCTCTCTTATCAACTAATGCATAGAACCTTACGTATGATACGGAGGTCTATGGTTTCGACAGGTTTCAGCAGCTAAGCCAAAATTAGCAATGATTGGAATGATATTGTGATTCTTAATTCGTTGAAGACTCATCAAAACGGTTAATTCATCGTTAATAAAATCAGTTCATTTGACCCAGAACGAGAAGTGTGGGCCTGTATATATCGAAGCGCAAGCTGTAGACAGATTTTAATCGATCAATTTGGATCCCAGGTGAATTCATTTTTGTTTATTGGGCGTGGATAATTCCATTTGATTAGTCCACACACGGTATTTATCCATCTTGACAGTACCAAATAAGGTTAGTACTAAATCTATTATTTGATTCACCACTAAACTGCCCTTTACATTGCGAAACCTGTATTTTATGTTAACATCTACTACAAGGCCTTTACTCATGCGTTATCTGTCTATATGTAACCCACTCACAGACCGACCTTACATTGCTATTAACCTGAACTCACTCAATATGGCCCGTAAATATATATAACCGGTTATAGGTACCTCCACACAGCCCTTATCTTATGCATTAATCTCGTATATATGTAACCATCACACAGCCCTTATGCTATAAAATGTCATTATGATACAAAGCACAGCCCTTACACGCTATAAACCTGGAACCAATAGATAGCCATTTTCTTATTATAACCGGGTTATTGTAAACACACTCAGCCTTAACATGCTATAACATACCACCACCACAGCCTCTACCATTGCTATAAACTGTTTTATGTACCACACACAGCTTTACATGCTATAAACCTGACCAACAATTGGCCATAAATCATTAATTATTAACCTGGGATATGTCCACAAACTGCCCTTACATTTGCTATAAATAAGAACCCTGTCTATATGTACCACACACAGCCTTACATGCTTATAACATGTTATTATAGTACCACACACAGCCTTACATGCTAAAACATGTCTAATAATGTATCACACACAGCACCTTACAAGCTTTAAACCTGTTATATGTATCACACACCCAGCCCTTTACATGCTAAATTCCGACCACACACTAAAGCCTAAACATAATATTAACTGTATCTGTACCACACTCAACCCCTAAAATTATAAACACAAAAAGCAACCTACCACTCCACCGGCACTTTATTAGTTACACCATGCTAGTAACGTGTTGGACACCCTTTTGCCTTCAGGAATTTCACCCAACAACTATCCACTTCAACCCCATTATAATCCCCTCATACAAAATACACCATTTTCCACCTCTAAATCCCCTACAACAACCCCACCATTCCCCCACCCCCCCCCCTCCATCCCCGTATTACTCTCCACCCCACGGCAGGATGGGCATCCATGCTTTTCATGTTGTCCGCTCCCACGCATACTCCTACCATTCTTGAACCAACCCAATTACCCCCCCACCCCCCACCCCCCCTCCCCGAATTTTTTTTCTTGCGCGTGTGGATATTTTTTTTTTTTGATGTCGCGCAGAATATCGAGGGGACAAACTCTTCAGGACCAGCGCAACGTTTTTCCAATCTTCTACTGTTCCAATTTTTCGATGGCCTTGGGTGCAAAATTGGGAAGCCTCAGTTTTTCCCCTCGTTCTTAGCTGAAAGGGGAGTGGACCACCCGGTGTGGTCCTTATGCTGCTGTAGCCCATTTGCCTTCAACAGTTCGCCCGTTACTGAATGCGTTCAGAGATGCTCTTATGCTACCTTGGTTGTAACGGGTGCTATTTTGAGCGTAACTGTTGCCCTTTCTATAGCTCGAACCAGTCTGCCCATTCTCCTTGTACCTCTGGCATCCCAACTAGGCATTTCCGCCCACAGGACTGCCGCTCACTGGTTGTTTTTTTTCTTTTTCCGGATCACATTCTCTGTTAACCCTAGGATGGTATGTGCAGTGAAAATCCAGGAAGATCAGCAGTTTCAGGAAATACTTCAGACCTGCCCCATTCCTGGCACCAAACAACCATGCCACGTTTTCAAAGTCACTCAAATCACCTTTCTTCACCATACGCGATGCTCGGTTGAAAACTGCAGGAGATTGTCTTGACCATGTCTACATGCCCTAAATGCACATGGAAGTTGCGCCATGTGATTGGGCTGATTAGAAATTAGTGTTTAACGATAGCAGTTGCGGACAGGCTGCTTACCCTAAAATAAAGTGCCGCCCCGTGAGTGTATATTACTTCAGTACAATTGTTAGATTTTATGATTGCCCCACTGTGGTGAAAATTGTACATTTTGTCAACACAATTAATTAACTATTGTGAGCGTTTATGGTTCCGGGGGGGGGGGGGGGTTAGAAATTCATTAAGGCTCAATAGTCCATCAGGCATAGTGCCAGGAGACAGTCTTGGGTGCAAAACGGGTCCTTCCATATATTTATTTAGCACAATGTACATGTGGACCAGTAGCAGGCAAAAAAATAAGCACTTTTCAAACAGTGGTAGTTTTTCTCCTACTATCACCTTAGCCAAAGCAGAGTTGTGTGGCAGTCACTGGCTTCCTCCACTGTGTAGCTTCACACCTAATCAGCTGGCTGACTAACTTTATATAGGCCAGTTAAATCCTGGTGTGGAACATGGGGAGTAGGCACCCATCCAACACTTTGCCTACTACTGTTGTTAACAGCCATGCATCTGTTAAACAGCTGCCAACTACCTAACATAGCTGACACACCTATCTAACAGCCACTATTTCCCCAAGGCCCATTTCCTTGGTGACTTGTATCTGTCGCTCTCCAGGTATACGTAAAGAACCTGGACGGGATCACAAATCTTCCCAGCTGCTGTCTTACAACATTTAGAAACAAATTACTGTATATCTACTTAGGGAAACTTTTTTAGACTTTTTAATGAGTGGCTCCCGCACCTACCACTGATGACTCATTAGCCAGCTTTAGCGCTGCACGGCAAACAGACTAGGACAAATGCTTTATATGGCACTGTATATGTAGGTCCTGACTGACACTTGCCTCATTTATCAAAACTGTATAGACTGTCATTGTTGTCCAAAGCAACCAATCAGAGCCCAACTTTCATTTCTGATTTTTCTCTGGAAAAATAAAAGCTGAGCTCTGAATGGTTGTTTTTGAGAACAAAAGGACCATTTTTGATGAATAAAATGAGTCACTATTCTGTGCATGGAGGGCTACAATACCACAAGGGGACAGCCTCACGTCCTTGTGTGCTTGGCCAGGTGTTGCTCATATTGTGTGCTTGGCTGGGCAGGCAGATCTCGCAGTTACTCATAAGTGGGTGGTTCGCCGAGTGTATAACTCCTGTATCTATGGTGATATATTAACAAGTGGGCCCTACGGCACAACAATTGGTGATTGGCCTGTTCAGGAAAAATACACCCAGTCAGGTGTTATGGTCCCTGCGTTCGGGAGGCTATGGGGTCATTTAAGGTTTCTGCATGGAAGGGATGATAAGGTAGTTAGGTGGGGTGGAAGGGAAGCTTCACTTATTTTCTTGGTAGGTTGAGGGAAGACTAATTAGTATAGAAAGATATGCTTTCTCTCAAATGGATTTTTATGTCATTTAAAGGGATATTATCATGTCAGACATTTTAGTATGTCAACCAGGATCGGCAACATTCATCAGACGAATGTACCGGGGCGTCCAACCCTGATCTCAAAGAACATGGGTTTCCCATTCTATGCTACTCTTTGCTAGTTGAAAATAAAACACGGTGGTTTGTCTCCTATATCGATTCATCTTAAAACCAGGTCTGTTTTCTCGTTTTATTTTTTGAATTCAAGGGGTGTATTTTACAGCTGTTTCTGGTCGGCAACTTACACTGGCCTGAGGACACCAGGGATCTGTAGTCTATATGCGGACCAGCCGGCAGGCAGCCATATAACATGGAGAGATCAAAAACAAAAACGTCTGTAGCCTACTCAGTGAACCTCAGTAGGTTGAAGCCTCTCCTTGAGAGACACTTGAAATCGGTCTGTAAGCCACGAATCAGCGACATGAATGGGTAGCTGTACGCCAGCCCGTTCAATAGTGGGGATACTTACTGTAAAACCTAGGGTTGGGACAGTTGCACTAATTGGGGACACAACAACATATCATCTAGCAAGAAGTAGAACTTGTCTTATTGAAGCACACAGCATACTTTTTAACAAATGAAACAGACAATGTAATATGTGTTGTGCGAGAACATACCCCTTTAAGCTGTTATTGGAACTAATCTCCTTTAGAACAGTGAAACAAAGACACTAGTGCTGTTGCTTCACACTGCGTCTACCACAACTCATTTTACCGTTCGCCTTGCACAGGGCCCCAAATGGGCCACTTCTGCCCAAAGGGATCGGTGCGGATCTACATAAGAGATTACCATGTATCTTGTCACCCGCTTTATAGTATGTGTCCCCTAGTGTACCTAGCGTACTGCATCTATTTCAATATAATAAATTACCATGTCAGTTATCCTGTGGTTAATGCGTATAATTGTCTCCTGATGGTCGCAAGGTATAAATGTTTTAATGGGATATCTATAACATATCAATGTAGATAACTCTGACTCGTGTTGCTTTGAATAACTAAAGGCCTGTTATATGTAAACGTCTATGAAGGAAACGTTCTTAGCAGGGAGATCACTAGAGCACCAAAATCATCTGGTTTCCTGGAACCTGAGCCCAAAAAGGTTGTCAAGCATGATTTTTAAAACGCAACGGCACAATTAGGGATATTACAGCTAAAAAAATAAAAAACGATATAAAAAACTCTATATTTCTCTCCTCCGCATTTAGTGAATTCGATTTAACACAAAAAAATTTCACAATTAAAAAAATTCTCAAAAGATATTCTACACGTATAAAGATTGGATCCATAAATTTCCAGTAAACTCATCACTATGCGCTCCAACAATTGAAGACGTTTCACAAGGCTCATAAATTGCTCTATAAAACTCTTATTTCTCATTGCATCCACTACTTCTCATTTGCTTGCTCGTAACGTGTATTACAGCAAATTGATAATTCAGTATTTATATTTTTCTTCCCTACACCTTTACAGATTGGGATGCTGAGTGCCTATCCTTTCTTGGGTTACTAGCTTTATCTATATCTGTGAGGCACTGTATGTTCCTTCACTGTATATGTCCAGCCCTGAATCTATCTTGAGAGGTAAAAGCAGGTGGATTACCTATGCAAAGATTTGTTGTTTGAGCTTTCCATCAGTGTCTGCCTGCTTGGTGCATTGCTGTCCATTACGCTTGTGGTAAAAGAAAGCACTCTTTATGATGAACCTTGTCACCTCGCTACACAAATCTTTAATTAGAGTCATAGGTTGGACCATTCTGTCTATTACATTCTAAATCCCCCATACATTGACACTTCTTCCTGGATCAAAACCCAAAACTTGATCAGACACTTCACTACAGAAAATAACGGCAAACACCCTAATATCCTCATATGTCGGCCCTTATCAACACAATAAAATTAGAAAAAGAAGATATAAGGCTGATTTGATTTTCAGATGCCAGCATGCGGTCCTATACAAATAAAATAACCTCAAAACTCATGTGATACCCATACCTACAACCAGGGCAATTCATAGGCTAAAATTGGCACCTCTAGGAAAATACATTTCTTCACCTCCGCCCTCCATTTACATGTTGCACCACACTGACACATTGCATGACCATTAACCAGTGCAATGAACTATAATAACAGCTATAAACATACAGTTGTTTGTATAAGACTACGTAACTTTAGTCGATAGAATTTACCAAAAAAACACTTCTAAACAAAAACCATAATATTACCAATCGCAATAAGACCAAATACCGCCACAACATGACCACTTTTCCTCCCCCACACAGTTGGCTCTGAACATTTACCACCTCATATTACCAACCACATCAGTTGAGACCAAATAATACTGCTAACACCATAGCCCACATATCACTAAAATTTAGTGGCCTGAATATTACCACCAACTTTATCACAACACAAAGTGCAATTAATAATATACCATTATCATTCACTGCAATATAAAGAACTTTATATACTTAAACCAATAATACCACCATACAGTGACCATATAGTGGTAGATACCAATTGTACTCAGGCACTCTGCACACATATAATGCTGGAATTAACAGTTTACATGGTCTACCACTCCAGTGACTCTCAGAAGATGTCACTCTAATGAGTTGTTCATCTTCTATGTATAAGTTATTCCTCTATCCTCTTTTTACTTCATTTTACACCGGCCGGATGGCTAAACTGTGGAACAACAAACATTTATGGATACAAAGAAGTGTTCCTGTCATTTATTTTAAGTGTTTTCCACTTTGATACAGTATAGACTGTATAATAAAAAGCAGCGCTGAACAATTTGCCCATTTTAAAAGCCATCTATGTATGATAGAGTAATAACTTTAAACAATAGTGATGCAGTTACCAAATAATACATCTTATATTTTAGATTTGGTTATGTGGTATTTCTTAACTCGTTTGTGTTTTGTCATTGTTTTTTTTATTGTTTCTGCGGTGTTCTTTTGTTTTGTCTTTTTGATGTTGTATATGGGCGAGTAATAGTGCGGCCTATGAGTGGTTGACAGTGCGGGCGTAGAGGGGGCCGGGGTGTTCTTACTTCCCAATACATAATGATCATATATACTGCCAGATCACTGTGCTGATCGACCGTGAAACCACATTGTGACTACCAGTTGTACACAGGTTCTGCAGACATTACAGTGTGCATCTAAAACCTTAGTGACTCAAGCAGATGGTATTCCTACTGTCTATAGGTTGTTTCTCTTATCACACTTCCTTCTTTCCATCTGGTTCCAGAACGCCATGACCTCTTCTCCCGGCCATGACTCATAACTGCAAAATTTACCACACAATCATGTTAAATATCTCTCATCACACTTTGACACAACAGCTCGCCCAATAATGTGTCCACCTTCTCGTACCCAAACTCACGTTTCTAGTGCTCACAATCGTGATAATGAACCTCTTGTGTTCCAAACAGTAATAGTACCTCCAAACAGTAAAAGTGCCCCCTGACGGCTATAAGGGCTTCTATTTGTGTACCCAGTTTTAGTCTTCTCTTCAATGCTCATATAGTAGGTAAACCCCCAATATAGCGGGTAGCTAGACACACCCCCTTTAAGATAGGTAGATGCCAATTAGGCAGCTAGGCCTCCCTCATTAATAGGGCCTCCATCATTGGATAGGTATGTAAGCACTCATTAGGTAGGTAAGTATATAGCCCACCCCCTCATTAAGTAGGTACATAGGTACTTATTAGGTAGGTATATTGGCTCCCCATTAGGTAGGTAGGTAGGTATATCTGCCCCCCATTAGGTAGGTAAACATGTAGGTCCCCCATTAGGTTGGTACCTAAGCAGTTAGACCCACAATTAGTAGCTATACCTCCCATTAGTTAAGCAACCATATAAGCCCCTCATTGGGTAGGTATTTCGCCCTTAATTAGTTAGTTTAATATATAAACTTTCCATTAGGAAGGTATATATATATATAGTCCCCTGTTAGGTAGGTAGGTGCATAGCCCTCCATTAGGTAGATATATAGCCCCCCATTTGGTACTGTTAAGTTAATAGTCCAACAATAGGATGGTATGCTTATAGGTCAGTCTTATGGTATGTAAATGTATAGGCTTCATGTTAGGTAGATCTTTAGGCTCCCAGTATGTAAATTATATAGGCCCCCAATTAGCTATGTAAATATAGAGCCACCATTAGGTAGACATATAGGAGTGAACATGTATGATTCTAGGCGCGCATAGAGGGCCAGTTCTAAACTACAACCATTAAGCAGGTGTTGAATGGGCCAGAAGATATTGAAACTGTTCTATGCGGTCATAGATTTGGTGCATTCTAGTTCAACGATGACAACTCAGGTCTACTGGTAAACCTCTTGTAACTTGGTCTGGCTGTTCCACGCAGTATGCGCCCAGTTTTGGGTCCCCCCAGTCACTGAATAATGTGTAGAATCAAGCGGTTGTGGTGCGACACACTTCCAGAACGTCCCCACATCTCAGGTGCACTGCAACGTGCTGAAAGGGCCGAATGTTGGAGTGCACGTTGCTCATAAATCTTAGAGAACCCCCCGGGGTTGCTGCAATCAGTTTTTGTGCTGACAAGGACACCAGATTTACTGGCGCATGCCCCTGGAACTCCATACATGTCACCCATGTATCTGTTAGGTTAGTAGCGTTTTATTAACCCCTCCCTCCCATTCATGGTATATAGGCTTATGTTAAGCAGGGAGATATATAGGCCACAATTAGGTAGGTATATAGGGTCTTGTAAGGTAAGTAGGTATATAGGGTATTGTTAGGTATGTAGGTATATAGGGTATTGTTAGGTAAGTAGGTATATAGGGTATTGTTAGGTAAGCAGGTATATCAGTCCCATCCAATCCCAAAGAGCAGACTTGGTTAATAATCCAAATTCTGTATATTTATTAACTCATCAATGTTATGAATACAAAAGCTTAAAGACACTTGTTGTTAATAGTGAGCCTGTGTGGTTCTCGTTCCACACCAATATAATGGTTTTAAAATGTCCAAAGAAGTCCATATGAATAGGAGGAAAGACAAGCGGCCGATCACACTACCTAGTCGGCGATGTTTCGACAGACGCCCTGGTATACTCCTTTCAAGCATCAGTCCACCCACTATTAGGCAGTATACAACCCCCAGACTCCTATTTAGCAGGAATATATGCCCCTGTTATGTATGTATTTTCCTCTTTCCCCCCATGCAGGTAGGTACATACCCCCAGTTGGCAGGTACATTTGCCATAGGTAGATATATACTCCCTTTTCACAATTTTGCAACCTATGTGACACTAGGATGGAAAACTGTGCAGATCTATCCTCTATCAATATAGGGAGCTCTTGTAGGCCTGCAACCTATAAGACACTAGGATGGAATCCTTGTGCAGATCTATCCTATATCAGTGTAGGGAGCTCTTGTAGGCCTGCAAACTATGAGACACATTTCTGGTCCCCTGTACAGATCTATCCTGTTTCAAGGAAAGGAGCTCTTAAGACTTGTAAGCTGGCAATAGTGTTTGGTTAGTCTTAGCTTTATTATTGTATTGGGGACAATAAGGGAACACCAGTAATGAGTGGATGGTAAAATTACTGTGTAAAGGACATTAACTGACACCAATGCTCTGAGCGGCAGTATTACTGTGGGGGGTATTAAAAGGACACTATCTTGCCATGGGGGGTACATATAGTTATCATCACTGGAACAGCACTAGCTTGTGAAGGGCATCTTAAAGGGGTTGTCTCACTACATTGATTCATGTTACCTCAGTCCTTTTTTCTTGGTTTAATTTTGAATTCAGGGGCATGTTTACTGTCTTCTACTAGGCTGCAGTAGAAGCCAGGTCTGTAGCTATAGCAACCAGTGCTGGCAGCCTATCAGGATAGATCAAACAGGTCTGTAGCTACAGAGACCTGAGGGGCTGATGCAGCCCATACAAGAGGGGGTATTTTGGAATAGGAAGAACACTGTTAATGGACATATATTGCAAAGTGACATGTTTTTTCAAGATCTTTAATATAAAAAACAATCCTTGTAGTGAGACAACCCCTTTAATGAGTGAGGAGGACTAAGAGGACACCATTACTGGTGGGTGCTTATGTTAAAGTAAAATTTGATCCCTGTATAGTGATATTATTTTGTAACTGTATGATGGTAAATATTTGGTTACTATTTAGTTATCTTTAGTAACACTATGAAAGTATTATGGAATTGGTATGTGATTGCTATTTGTGATCATGGTCTAAAGCAGGAGTCCAAACTGCGGCCCTCCAGCTGTTGGGAAAAATACAAACTCCCCATCATGCCTCTGTTTTAGATTATTTTAAATGCATGATGGGAGTTGTAGTTTCCCAACAGCTGGATGGCCGCAGTTTGAAGACCCCTGGTCTAGAGGTATTATTTAGAACTTGTGCAGTGACATTTGTTGGTAATATTTGGTTATTTTGTATTCTATTATATATACATTTGCGCTTAAGAAGGGGTAAATTATTAAGGGGCAGTCCTAAAATAGTTAAAGATGCAGCTTCCAGGCTCCACATTGCTAATTTTCATTATAAAGTAATATCCAGGGAAGGTGTACTCATTGAGTTCTTCACACTATTTTAGCAGTGTTGGCTCAAAGTCCATTTGTGCCTGGAAAATCTCCTGACATATACACCAAACATATGTAAAAGAAAAAAATAAGCTAAAAATGCTATATCTTTTATTTATTTGTGTAGGATGCCTGCGTGTCAGAGTTACTCACTGCTGCTCTCCTCTGTACCACTCCTCCCTTGACTATATTAATTATTTAAAATATATATATATTTTACACACACAAACAGGTTTCTAGCCCTACAATCTGACCCATTTACCATCTCTCCACTGGGACCTTTAACACCCATAAGGCAGGTGCACGCTGCCTCCCAGCTTCTTAAAGGGCGAGTCAACGTTCTTCTTTCGCAACTAATTTCCTAACATGCCAGGCTATTCCAGGATCCTTCGCTTTATCTTAGCGATGAGGTCCCCAAGCTCCTGTTAATGCAAAGGTCTTCTAACCCATGCTTTCTTGTTCCTGACTTTGTCTTTTTGTTTGCCCACTGTTCTGATCTCCGGGAAAAAAATTACCATTTTGAATAACTCCCCTCCCGACTTCTGACTTTTGATTCTTTTTCTCTTTTGGACTGTGTTTTTATATTTGTTACAGCCTAAAGATTTCTCCTGCAAAAGCCAGATCCTTTTATAGGGGTTAAAGGATGAAAACCTGAGAATTTGGGAAGCTTGCTAAAACCTAAGAAAATTTCTTCTGCCCCCCGGGACTCCCATCTCCGGGTAATTTTGGGGCCGTACAGGGGCTTTTTGGGGCACGTTTCAGCCGTATTGCGGTCGTACTGTGCTCAATACGGGGGAATCTGTGCCAGGCCAACCATTACGGTAATCCACAGTTCCTAGAGAAAACTATGGATTCCACCCTTCCCCCCCGTGGCGAATCTGGGGGGGGGGGGAAAAGTGAATGCACTTATCCCCGGCGGGTTGCACTGTGATTTTTCATGTCATGGGGCGGGCGAGCGCCCCCCCGCCCGTACTCAAGCCGAATTTGGGGAAATTCGTCCCGCAATTACGGCTTGAATAAGCCGTGTGAACCCCGCCTTTATGTCATGCCTTATTGAGAAGAGCAGGTGACCACACTTTTCTGTACAATTAAAATAAAGCTATGCCCAAAAATATTGGTTTAATTTTTTAAACCAAAATGAACTTTTTTCCCTATTTGGGGTTAATGTTTCGTGTTATGCAGATAATATCTAACATAGGGTTTTTGGCAATAAGTTCAAAAAGAAGTTGTGATCAAATAGCAATTATGCATATGAAGCTGCTCCACAGAGCTTATTTTTTTGTAAATGTGAAGTTACAATGTACAAGAATTTTTGTCTACACAGCAATATATCACTTATTGCTAGATTTACAATCCTTTTAAGTACCATTAAAGAGGCCTAGCTAAGTATTCCAAGATATATGTGATCCACACCCACTAATTGCTCTCCTGTGTGTGCAAAAACTAAGAGCCATATTTAAACAGTTAAGCACCCATGTTGCATTTATTCATTTATAGAAGCCTGGTGCATGTATACATCACTTGTAGATATTATTCCAGAATAACTGTTCTTTGTACAGCTAAACAAGCAATGCATTGTGGACCTTTCATCCTACAGGCATCATTATAGAGGTTAGGGGTTTAGCAGTAACCAGGGTTTGGGGCTGAGGGCCAAAGGGTGATTACAATATACATTTTGCATTGGTACCCAAAAGGAACCTGTCACACTGAACCTGCTATCTGTTCTTTGGAAATGTTTTGACAGGAAAAGTGAGCAGACTGAATATGTGGGTGGGGAAAATATTCAGCAAATCTTGCAGTTCATTCATTTAAATTTTGCTTAATTCAGTGGGCGGTGTTATCAGTGACTGCAGCCCTTTCCCTTTTATGGTGTGTATACACAATATCTGTAATTTAAATAAGCCACCTATGGATCCTCAACTAAAACTAAGCAGAAATCTTATCTTTTCTATAGTAACTATATAATCATCTGCTCAGCTCTGCTTGCTCTAGAACATGTTGCTAGCAGATCAGATAGCATGTTCAGTGTGATTGGTTCCCTTTAAGTTACTTCCATCTTCCCTCCATTTTTTACATAACATATTTTTTATACTAATAAAAATAACCTTAGATTTTAAGATACCAAGAGCTAGGACTATTACAATAGTAGATATGATCCAAACTCGCAGGGAAAATTTAGAAAAAGTGTTAAAGACTTAAAAGAAGTACTTATTCAGTTTAAAATTGGGGGATCTTCTGTTAACCCCTTCCTAACATTGCCCCTTTCCGCTTTGCTCTTGGGGGAAAGTGACTTCCCCAGGAAGGGGCGTACCATTTACTTTCCCTGGACATCATACAGGCTCTAAATCGGGGGCCCGGGCACGATAACGACTTGGGAAACCAAAGCTTTTTAAAAATTAAACGCGGGCCCCATCCCACAGCAATGAAAGGCCCGGACCCTCCCCCCCTGCCGCAGCTAAGAAAAAGACAGAAGGAGAGAGCTTTCTGCTTACCTGACAGCCCGGAAGTTTTCCAATAGCTTCTGGTCTACCTTTGACGCTCAGCAGTGACCAGTTCTGCTATGTACTGATTTCTATTGTAACAGTGATCTAAAGATCACTGATACAAGTCCCTTATGCAGAAAGTAAAAAAAATGTGAAAAAGTGAAAAAAAAGTAAAACACAAACATGAAAAATAAAATAAAGGTACGTACATCGCCCTTTTCCGCTTTACAAATGCCAATCACCCCAAAAAATGTCAAAATAAAGTACACATATTTGGTATTATTATGCGTAATGACCTACCCTATAAATCTGTCATGTTAATTAACTCGCACGGTGAACGCTGCAAAAAAACCCAAAAAAACAACAGTCACAAAATTTGTTTAATCCGCAGCACATAAAATGGAATAAAAAGCGAAAACTCATATGAACACCAAAGTGGTACCCAGCAAAATGTCAGTTCATCCTGCAAAAAAGCCCTTACACATCTCTGTATATGGAAAAAGTTATGGCTATCATAAATATTATTTTACACAACAAAAACACTTTTTTTTTTTAAAGCACTACAACATAAAAAAACTGTATAAATTGGGTATCACCATAATCATATGGACCCACAGAGTAAAACTAACTTATATATGCTGCACGGTGAGCCCTATTAAAAAAAGTATTTTCTTCAACCTACCTTCCAAAAAATGGATTTAAAAGCGATCAAAAACTCAGATAAATGCCAAAATAATATCAATAAAAACATCAACTCATCCAGCACAAAACAAGCCACTACACCATTCAATATACAGAAAAATAAAAAAAAGTTATGGCTCTCAGACTATGGCGATGCGAGATCTTATTTTGCTTTATGAATAAAAGTGTTTTTATCATGTAAAAGCAGTAAAACATATAAAATATATAAATTGGGTATCACTGTAGTTGTATCGACCTGCTGAGTAAAGCTATTATTTCATTTATACCGCACGGTAACCAATGTTAAAAATAAAATAAAAATCACTACCAGGATTGCTGTATTTTGTTCAAAACATCTCACAAAACCTTAATTAAAAAGTGATCAAAGTGTCAAATGAACCCATAATGGTACCAATAAAAATGTCAACTCATCCCAGAATAAAAACAAGCCCATAATCAGTTCCATATACAGAAAAATAAAAAAGTTCTGGCTATCAGACTATGAAGACATAAAAACACACTTGTTTAGAAATGCATTTCTACTGTGTAAAAGTAACAAAACATAAAAACCTATATAGAATTTATGTTACCGTATTGTAATTATACCAACCTGCATAGTAAAATTATCATGTCATTAACACTGCACAGCAAACACTGTAAAATTGAAGCCCAAAAACAATGGCAGAACTGCGTTCCCCCCTTTTTATGGCCCAATGCTAAAAAAAAAAAAACTATGGAACACCTGTGTGCCCAAAATGCACAATACAATCCTAGATGAGATCGATGAGGGTATTGAATCAAAATAGAGTGACTTCTGGAAGGTTTCACGTGTTCTGATATTTTGGGGACTTTGCAAATGTGACATGGCACCCACCAAAATCTGCGTTCCAAAAGCCAAATAGTGCTCCCTCTCTTGTACGACCTGCCATGTGTCCAAACAGCAGTCTACACTTATATATAGAGTATTGCCGAACTTGAAATAAATCGCATAACAAATTTTGGGGTGATAATTTCCAGGATTTCTTTTAAAAATTAAACATTTTCAGCTAAAATTGCACATTGCTGGAAAAAAAGAAGGGCCACATGTATGAAAAGTGTCTAGGTCTAAAACGCACTTTGTTTCCCATTGTAACCAGAGCGCCCCTTTCATTTCATATAGTGCTCTGGAAAAAAGAGAGAGGCTCTCTGATTGGTTGCTATGGGAAACAGAGTGAGTTTTAGACCTACATACCTTTCATACATGTGGCCCGAAATGTTTTCATTTTCCCCGCCTAATGCTAAAAAATAGTGTCTAACACCTGTGGGGTCGATATACTCACTGCACCCCTGGATATATTCCCCATAGGGTGTAGTTTCCAATATGGGGTGTTCAAGTTTTACCACCTTAGGGTGTCCGCAAACCTCGAATGGCGCCTACGTAAAATCGTATTGAAAATGAGATCCCAAAGTCTGGTAGGTGCTCCTCCTATTCTGGGGCTTGTGTTTGAGCCAAATAGCGCACTAGGGCCACATATGGGATATGTCTAAAAACAGCATAATCTGGGGAATTGATGTTGAATTGCATTTCACTGTTATCATCTACCATGTTTCAGTGAATAACAGATAAAAATTGAAAATCTGCAAAAAAGGTGACATTTTTACATTTCACCTCTACTTTGCTTTAATTTCTTTGAAATACCTACACGGTTAAAACTTCCTAAACACAGTTTTAAATACTTTAAGGGGTGTAGTTTCTTAGATGGAGTCATTTATGGGGGTAACATATAGACCCCCCTCAAAGCCACGTCTGAACTGGACTGGTCCCTAAAAAAATGTGTTACAAATTTTCTTGAAAATGTGAAAAATTACTACTAAATTTCTGAGCCCCCTAATGTTGTAAAAAAAAAAAGATATTTAAAAATATGAAGCCAACCTACAATAGACATATGGTAGACGCTAGTTATAACCTATTTTGAGAATAACTGTCTTACACGCAGACATTTTTGAAGTTTGAAAATGACACATTTTTCCAAATTTTCACAATATTTTCATATTTTTCAGAAATAGACAAGGGTTGTATGGACCCACATTTCTTACTAACTTTAAGCACAATGTGTCATGAGAAAACATTCTCTGAATCACATGGATAGGTAAAAGTATCAAAAAGTTATTCTCACTTAAGTGTCACATGTCAGATTTCTGTCAGGAAGGTCAAAACTGACTGTGGAGGTAAGAAGATGAATGCAATAAATACCATAATGCTTGAATATGTCTTGCTTTTGTATAGACCACATGTATTACCATTTCATAGGAAAAGTCTCCTTGTTGCCCATAACAACTGATCCTAATTCTATTTATTGGTTCCAGTGTAACTCAGCAAGTGAGACGTTGATTGGTCTTTGAAATGAAAACAAACCGCTCCCTTAGGGTATGTTCACACAGCGTTTTTGGACAAGGTTTTGGACGAAGTTTTCAGAGCGTTTCCTCGCCCAAAACCTCTTCCAAAACGCTTCCAAAACGCCCCCAGTTCATTTCATTGATTCCTACGTAAAACCTCGTTGTAGTTCACATACGACGAGGTTTTTACACGCTTATTTGGAAGCAATGAAAAAGAAGTGTCATGTCAATTCTTGAAGCGCGTTGTAGGCATGGTTTAGGCGTGGTTTTTGGCGCTTTTTTTAGCATGGTTTATGTCCTGGCTATTCATTTGTATGGGTGAAAACCTCGTCGAAAACCTGATCCAAAACCTGATCTAAAACCTGATCAAAACCTAATGCCTCGTCAAAAACCTCGTCTGAAGAAGCGTGTTTCACGCGAGGTTTTGATTTGGTTTGGACGAGGTTTTGGGAGAGGAAACGCTCCGAAAACCTCGTCCAAAAACGCCGTGTGAACATGCCCTTATATATTAAACAATTTAAACAGACAATCCAAATAATTGCCCATCACAATTAGGTGTTCATTCACATACTAAACTTCCTTAGTATACTATGATATGATGCAGTGTAGTTATATTAAAAGAATATATACAGGCAGTCCCCGGGTTATAAACGAGATAGGGACTGTAGGTTTGTTCTTAAGTTGAATTTGTAAGTAAGTTGGAACACGTACATTTATTAAATGTAACTCCAGCACAAAAGTTTTTTTTTTAGTTTCGGATAGTGCAAGAGAAGGGTTTTTATTCTTGTTTTGCTGTCTGTGCCCCTGTTAAGAAGATTTCACCTCATGTGCTAATGTGGCATGCTGGAACTTGTCGTTCCACAGTTAATATTTGCTTTGGAATATGGAACTACAAGTGCCTTCATTCCCCATAAGTCCCCGTTCGTAACTAGGGGACAGATGTAAGTCGGAACGGTGTAAGTCAGGGACTGCCTGTATAACATAAAACATACATATAAAAAACATTTAGAATAAAACATTGTGGGTGACGTGTATAAAATTTGGCGTGGGGACGCAAAATTTCATGCGAATAAAAAGGCATAGAATGCACCTGATTTATTCATAAATCAGGCACATTTCAGCGCTCGGGTGACAGTTCTACTAGAACTTAACCTTTCTAGAACAGTTCAATCAACATTACTTGTAAGTAAAAATTAGCTGGTCCCCAATGAAAGCCAAAGAAATATCCAGGATAGTGTTATCTGAACTACAAATATGGCCAATCTAGATGTATAAAAACTACAGGTACGGATCACAAGATGGAACCGAATGGGATAAAGTGCAAAAAGGACTGAAATAAACAAATGTCTGTAATACAAATGCTTATGGTCATCATAAATAATGAATTTCGCAAACAGAGGGGAATTCCTCTGCTGATAGTCTCCAATAATAATTCCAATACTAGTATTACTGAATTAATCTTCATTAATCTTTAAGCCATACAGGGTTAGACACTGTAATCAAAAAATGTAATACTTTTCTTTGATACATAAAGCTTTCAATCTATTGGGGACTATTGATGGAATATAATCAATCGGTGTGATTTGGAGTGGTCATGTTACTATCATGTTGCAAACAGAAATGCTTGGAAACACTGTGCAATAAGAATTTTCTCCTTATATTATAGCGATGGTTTGATATACGTATCCGCAATTTTTGTGTTGTTCATTCGACATATTGGAGCTGACATGGACATTTAAGGACATATATTACATAGCCACTTTCATAACTTAAATTGAACTTAATCAGGAAAGATTGCCCCATTTTTGTAGACTTAAATGATTTTCTTCCCCGTGAAATTAAAGGACAGGTTAAACATCTACTCTTTCCACACTTTTCACTTATTCCCTCTTTGTATTTTACCTGGCTAGCTTTAATTTCTTTAGGATGTTACCCTTTCTTTTAAGTTTTTTCCTCATCTAAAAATTAAAGGAATACTGGGCACTATTACTTAAAGGAAATATGTCATCAAAAAATTACTAATTGTTTAACTCTCATTTTTATGTTACACATTTTTTAAGATTTTTTCTTTTAATTTTCGATATTACTTTCAATACTTTTAAGTCCTGCAGTTCTCACTTTGGCCACTAGGTCTAATAATAGTCTGACAATTCTTGTTCTGTAGAGAAAGATTTGCAGTAGTCTGTTCATTATCAGTAAAAGCAGGGTTACTCTAAGAGGTGACACCAATGTGTATAAATAACACATGATCCACCAGTCACAAAAGGACATAGTCACAGCTCACCCTTTCCTCCTCCCTGCCATAACTTCCCAGGTCACAGAGCATGCCTAAAAAACTCTCTCTATAGAAGTCAATGAGACTGATCCAGTTCACAGACTCCTATGTGCATGACGCTGCTTTAAAGCATCTCTCTAAATGCTGTTAAAAGCAGTGCAGGCAAGAATGCTGTCCCCATAATCATATCCAGATAACTGCATTGAGAAATATACAATCAGAAAACAAAAATGGCTAAGAAGAAAATAATATGTATCAGTGCCTTGTTTTAAGTAAAAAAAAAATTGGTGACAGATTCCCTTTAAATATGGGTCCCCTAATAGCATATAGCAATGTTTTTGTAAAATGGCTTTAATCTCCTTATGCAAAGAATTATATCTAGTCACAAAACTGTGATTTCTATATTTCGGTATTGTGCTATTATTGTTGCTGTATTTCCTCCTTGTATTATTTTTTGTCAGACAATCTAATTGTCTCAGAGCACTTGCTCGATTTATGGCATGCTCTACAACTTTGGAGGGACAATGCTTTTGTTTTAAACGATCAGCAATAATTTTTGCTTGGGCCCTAAAGGTGTAATCTTGCGTGCAGTTTTTCCTCATTCTTCTTATTTGGCCATACAGGATATTTATTTTCCACTGAAGAAAAAGAGCACTATTGTAATCTAGATAGCTATTTGCCTTTTGAAAAAGGTAGATGTGATATAGCCACCTTTTTTCTGGATTAGCAGATCCAAAAGCTCTATACTAGTCATGTGCATGTTGAGGGTAAACTGTATCTCCCTTTTGTTGGTGTAACAAAATTCATAGCAGATTGGGGGGGGTCCCACTCCAAATGAAGAATAAATTGCCAATGTATCTACAATAGATGACAATCTGGGAATATAATTCTTGATTGAGATAGATATGTTGATCCTCGAAGAACACGCTTAATAAATTAGCATGGGGGCCACACGAGTCCTCATCGCTGTGCCAACTAATTGTTTGCAAATGACTTTGATATACAATAAGTAATTATTTAAAATAAAATTCAGACTATAGAAAGCATTGTTTCTGTGCATATGTTAAAGGATCTTTTTTCCATATATTGAAATGTACACTGAATGCCCCTCTCATGAGTAATATTAGAGTATAGGGCCTTCAAGTCCTTTGTTAGGAAAATTTAATTATTACTGTATGGGGTCTGCTGAAGTGTTTCGATTAAGGCATCTGAATCTAGTAGGTAGCTGGGAAGTTTGATCACATATTCCTGTAAATATATGTCCAGGTAATAGGATAGGTTACTAGTCAATCCACCTATCCCTGAAATAGGATGTCCAGGAGGATTAGAAATATCCTTATGAATTTTAGGGATCTGGTCCAAGAATGGGATTTTGGGATTTTGAATAAAAATAAAATTTTCTTCTTTTGTGAGAGTAGACTCAAGTACTGCTTTTTTAACTAATTTTTCAAGACTTTTTTGAAAATTTGTGAAGCGGTCTTAAGTTACTATCTGATAATAAACTTAATCAGATAATATTCACTATGGTAGGATTGAGTATCCATGTTCACTACCCCACCTCCCTTATCAGCTGATCTAATAACTATTTTATCATTTTTTGCTAATTATTTTATAGCCATTCTTTCTTGTATAGTTAAATTATTACTCACTTTTTTGTTAGTTGCCAATTTCCTAAATTCATCCCCTACTATATCAGCATATGTTTGGATGAAATGACCCTTGGATAACGCAAGACAGAACCTAGATTTTGTTTTTAACTCTATTAGTTTGCCTTTTTTTAAGTACTATTTTGGGATCATCATTAAAGGGGTATTTTGGTACTGATCAATGCTCCTTTGCCAATCGGAATATGAGTAAAAATAGAAGAGAAGACTCATACTTACCTCCCGGACGGAATCCTTCAGTTCCAGCTGCTGGTACATTCAACCAGGAAGTAAGCAGTGAACGTCGATCGTTCATGTGACAGCTCCAGCCAATCACAGGCCACAATGTCACACACAAGTGACCTCTCAGACCTCAAAGTTCATTGTTTCATGCCGGGATGAATGGACCGGCAGTTGGGAGTGAACGGGATTGTCCGGGAGGTAAGTATGAGTCTTCTCTTTGTGGGAGTTAGCCTCAACGTTCAGGTAGCAGCCTGGGCTTTGGCAGACAGGGACAGGGACACAGCGTAAAAAGTCCAAGTCCAGGCTGTGCCTGAGTTTATTAGAAGGCAACAAAATAACACAGCCTTAATGTCAGGCAAAACATACAAAACAAAATCCTGCTCGGCTGAGCTCTAACTAAACAGTAATGGCCCTGACTACACCAGAGACACACTAAGTGCCTCTTGTACAGAGACCTTTACACGCAGTAACAGGGCTGCTTACCTGTGGTTTTGTAGCAATTCCACCAGCAGCCATGACAGGCCTGCAGACCCAGGCTTTATAGGCCTGAGCCCCGCCTCACCTGGGGCGGGGGAGTGGCCCGCCACCCAGCTCTTTGACCACTCCAGGAAAGCCGACCCGGACACAAGCGGATTGGAAAACCGTTCTACTACACATGTCGTAGCGTAGTGCTACTGACACACAAGACTGTCGGCTCTCCCTTCACCGTGTCCAGGCCACTCGGTGACACGCACCCATCCATGCGCTCCCTTTAGTCACATATGAGAGTGTTCTAGGGGAAAAAGTATCTTCCTCAATAACGCCACCTGTACTGTCTCACATACCCTCCCCCCCTGTTCGAGCCTGTGGGGGTCGGGGCACTTTTAGCCCTCAAACAGTGGACTCTCGACAGAGGTCAGCATTGCCCTGTAGCTTTCCAGCCCTATGTTCCACGGAAAAAAACTTATAATTTTGTAACGTCAAGAACCACCTTGTGACTTGGAATTTTTCTCTTTTGCCTGGGAATCCAGGTTAGTGGCGAATGGTCCGTGATTAACCTATAAGTGTCTTCCCAGTAGGTAATATTGAGGGACTCAAGGGCCCACTTGATGGCCAAAAATCCCGCTCAACAATACTATAGTTACGCTCCGGTGGCGTGAGCTTCCCGCTTTGATATGTGATGGGGTTTCTCTTCTCCATTACCTCCTGGGAAAATACTGCAACCCAGGGCCCCACGTCAGACGCATCAGTCTGACAATAAACTCCTCTTTAAAGTTAGGGGTGACTAGAACTGGTTGTTTACACAGGGACACTTTAACGTTTGAAAGGCCCTTTCCGCCTCTTGGTCCAGGTAACCATAACTGATTTACGTGCCTTGTCAGGTTTTTGTGAGAGGAGCGGCTATGCTAGCAAGTTCGGAATGAACCTCCTAAAAATTCCCTTCTTGCTTTTTGTGTGGTTGTGGCCCCCCTTGTTAGCCTTACTTTATTGACTTGCGGTTTTATGAAACCCC
>JAODAL010048296.1:0-29143 GCA_025379985.1 Phyllomedusa bahiana | reverse complement strand
ACTAACGTCTCAAAGTTGAACCCGGGGCATTTTCCCATTTTGGTTCCATCCCTTTAGAGGGTGCGTAGTCTGGTGGATCTTTCTGCGGTATCTCTTTTAAGCTTGGTGCCTAGGGCAATGCAGTTGCCTCTAAAGACTGCCTTGTGGGCTTCCAGAGGACGGATGGTGCGGAGACAGAACCCACATTTAGATCAAAATAGGAACTGAGCGACTCACACAACTGCTCCTTCGAGGCTGCCTTTATAATGAGTGTTTCATTCAGCCTCCAGTGACATAGCCGCTGAGCTGGGAGTTGTAAATTTAAATTGACCGTGACTGGGGCGTGATCCGACCATGTTATGGGCTCAATGTGGGAACCCTGCAGATATCAAGATATATTCTAATAGATTATATATACCATGTTCTGATAGAGAATCAGGCAGTCTAGTTTGTCTCTTCGGCTGTGTCTATCAACCAGAAACACCAAGTTACAAAGTATCCTTTCTCAGATGTGAGAGTTTGAATCACTTTAGCGACATCTTGTGTTTAGAGGATACATCACCACAAAAAAAAAAAAAAAAAAGATAGAAGCGGAATGCATTTAACTACCGTATATACTCGAGTATAAGCCGACCCGAGTATAAGCCGAGGCACCTATTTTTGCCACAAAAAAACGGAAAGCTTAATTGACTCGAGTATAAGCCTAGGGTGGAAAACGCAGCGGCTACTGGTGAATTTTAAAAATAAAAATAGATACCAATAAAATTACATAGGCAGTTTAATGTCCCCCATAAGCAGATATAGGCAGTTTAATGTCCCCCATAGGCTGGTATAGGCAGTTTAATGTCCCCCATAGGCTGGTATAGGCAGCTATATGTCCCCCATAGTACTAGGCAGGTATAGGTAGGCTATAGGTAGTACTAGGCAGGTATAGGCAGTACTAGGCAGGTATAGGTAGGCTGATAGGCAGTACTAGGCAGGTATAGGTAATACTAGGCAGGTATAGGTAGTACTAGGCAGGTATAGGTAGTACTAGGCAGGTATAGGTAGGCTATAGGTAGTACTAGGCAGTACTAGGCAGATATAGGTAGGCTTATAGGCAGTACTAGGCAGGTATAGGTAGTACTAGGCAGGTATAGGTAGGCTAAAGGTAGTACTAGGCAGATATAGGTAGGCTTATAGGCAGTACTAGGCAGGTAAAGGTAGTACTAGGCAGGTATAGGTAGGCTATAGGTAGTACTAGGCAGGTATAGGCAGTACTAGGCAGGTATAGGTAGGCTTATAGGCAGTACTAGGCAGGTATAGGTAGTACTAGGCAGGTATAGGTAGGCTATAGGTAGTACTAGACAGGTATAAGCAGGTGTAGGCAACGTTTTAAAACAAAAAAAAATCACTTACCTGGCTCCCCGCTGCTCCGTCTCCCTCACTGGCCGGCCTCCTCGCTGTCCGGTCCCGCGCGCTCTTCCCGGCACAGGCGGATGACGTCATCAGGCCGCGCACGCAGCGTGATGACATGCACGCTGCCTGTGCCGGGGAGCTCCGGACAGCCGCGGCCGCCCGGAGTCCACTGCGAGCACGGAGCGCTCGCTCTGTTGCCCCGCAGTGGTATCTCTTCACCTGTGTGCGCTCCGAGGAGTCGCATGCAGGGGAAGAGATGACGGACAGTTGCCCGGGCCAGCGCAGCGCCTGGAAACTGTCAGCCGTGCTCGGCCTTCAGTTATATGCGCTCCCTGAGGAGCCGCATATAACTGAAGCGTCCCTGTCAGCACTCGGGCCATCGCAGCGCCTGAGTGCCGACAGTGACTCGAGTATAAGCCGAGGGAGGGTTTTTCAGCAAATTTTTTGTGCTGAAAAACTCGGCTTATACTCGAGTATATACGGTAGTTCAAACTAATCGAAAAGTGTTTAGGGTTATAAATATGTCACATTTTTAAATATGATTGCAATATAGTTTTATATAGTTTTATTTAGCATGTCTTCATTTTACATATAAAGTATTTTAATGTGTTTTAAGCGTTTTAAATGTTATAATCTAGTACACATGTGCATGCCAATTTCTGGGCGGTAATTTTGTCTGTCTGTTTGTATTTAAACCGCCCTTTTTCTGTTCATTCTGAATGCATTGGAACTGAGGAAGTGTCACAGTTGTGATACGAAACGCGTATTCCTGCTTTTTATAAAATAAACATCTTTAATGATACCGGCTTAGTCCAGCGCAGTACTTTTGGATCGGATGATTTTGTAATAAGGAGTATACTTTTACAGACTGTTATATATATTTGAAACCTCCCTATTCCTGGTCCCAGGAAGGAAGTGAAGCCCCGATACCTCTGCAGCGGACGTTTGGTTTTCACAACAGTTCCAATAAAAACTGTTGTAAAGCGTTTATAAGTGTTGTGCCTTATACCAAGCACAACTAAGAGAGGTGAGTAGTATATTTCTACGCACGTTATCTACTGATTCTACTATATTACACAAGGGAGCGCTGTCTCCAATTTGCTTTTTTCCCTTTTCAAGTCCTATTATGTATCAACATTTCATATTGCTATCACTTGTACTTGTAAGCTTACTCCCAATTGGCAGGTAAGTATCCCATTCACTTTAATGGCAAAAATTTCGGGAACATGATGAATCATGTGGTTGGTGCCTCCCTAACCCAGCCTCTCTCTTATAGAAGGCTGACATTCATTCAGTTAGTTAGTGAGAGTACAGTGTGCGGACTAGTCTGACTGGTTGTGCTGGCTGTGCCTCCAGCATCACACATGCTGTAAGTGGAGACCTTGGCCAAGCTAGCCATAGCAAGGCCAATATGCCTATTGTGGACACCTATCCGGGGAGCGCATCTGTGGAAGTAAAGTATGTCTGATTCTCATGGCCTCCATAGAAGGAGTGAACTTAGACAGAGCAGAGAAGCTGACTCAAGGACCCCTTTGCTCTTCTGGTCACCAAATTAGGCCTCTGGCCGAGACCAGAGCTTTGTGGTTACCAAGTCATGTTCTTGTTAGACCGGCATCCTGCTATAGGACACTGCTGCTCATTATCTGTGAGTACACTTAATCCCATAAAAGCTGCCCAATATAATCCAAGTGGTAAAGATGTCCTTACTAAAGTAGTATAGGACTATGACATTCCCAAGTAATTTCAAGGCAAAGGGAGTGAACTGTTTGTTGTGTAACATTGCCCGCACACCTGCTTTTCACTGCTAGCCAGCTAAAAGAGAATTCCACTTACTTAAGTATTACCCCTATTGCCAACTTCTGTAAGTGGGAAAGAGAGAGACCCGAAGGTGTGTCACGCGTAGCGCGCTGTGCCAAAAATGTGTGTGACCACGCAATCTTGTTGGTGAGCCACGCCCCTTCGAGAAAGCCACAACCCCTCCACCTGTGTAACGACTCAGGAAGAAAACTAAATTAGGGTTTTGGAGTTACCCAGCTTTCCTGGACTGTTGGATAGCCTATTCAGCCTCCAGGACAGATGGGAGATATCGCCAAACTGTGCCTGAACCTAAACCATTACATTCAATATTTCTACCATACAGTGATTATATAGTGGTAGCTACCAGTGTACACAGGCTTTGCAGATGGTTAAGTGACTACTGTGCAGTTACATCTAGGGACTCACCGGACACGTCTCCTGTGACTGGAATTGTTATCTTTCCCTTTTCTTCTGCATTCTGCCCAGACCGCCATGATGACTTCTTCCAACCATGACTTGTCCCTGCAAAATTTACCATACAAACATCTTTGAATTCACTTCCGGGGGCGGGGCGTCTGGTACAGCCGCTTTTTACAAGAGCTCCTCTGAGACCCTCAGAATCCAGGGAATATTCCAGGCATCGGGCTCCCTCAAACCCTCTACACCCACCACCAGAGGTGTAGAGAAGTGCCACCATCCAGAGGACGCTTTCTTGCTGTTCCCTGGAGGCACAGAGCAGCTGAGTGAGCTGTGCAGCAAGAAGCCACTTACCGGGCCGGTACGGATCCAGCGCCCTTGTCGCACGCAGCCTGAGAGGAGAGCCGAGCTGACAGGAGGTTGCATCGTGCCCGACTGCAGAGCCAGAGACCCGGGGCCAGCGGCGAGAGACGGAGAGGAGCGCAGGATCCTGTGGGCGCGAGGTGCTTTCCGTTCTGAGGACACGAGCGCCATCTTGAAGAACACCACGAGGTGGTAGGCACACCGCAGCACAGCGCGGCGCTGTCAGTTTGGTGCCAAGGCAGCTGCGAGTGTCCGGAGCTAAAGAGGAGGCCACAGTAAGCCTCAGGGAGGTACCGGTGCTGCCCAGCACACCAGGGGCACACATTAAATCTCAGGCCGCATAAGCCTTCAAGGAGGGCGGGTGATCTGCGCCTGGCCCCCGGCGCCACACTACCGGTCGGCCGCAGCTGCCTACCATCACAGAGGCCCGGCGATACAATATTAGGTGTATCACCCATAATAAACAGGGCTGTTTGCTTATGCCCACTTGGTGACCCACGGCTACATACACCTGGCCTACCAACTATAAAGTACGCCACTGCAAGCAGCACCACCTTTAAAACCTGCTCCTAGACCTTCAGGGACTAAGGGCTACCCTGTTTTCCTGTATTCCCTCTCTCACTGTGCAGAAGCTTCCACACTGGGACTAAACCGCCAGTTCCGGCATGGTGACTGATGCTATAACCTGGCGACTGGGCCATATTCTGCCCCTCCTTACAGCCCATCACTGCTTACTGCCTACACCTAGCCAGAATAACTAGATCAAAAATCTCAAATTTGAGAGTGTACTGCTGTACAGACTCCAGGGAAGAATATACGCCACGTTATACCAACCCCTTCTGAGGAGAACGCAAACAAACAGCAATTAAAGCCACCAATTACAACACCATTACCTGGACGGGCCTTCGGTTCTCCCGCTTTTAATCAACTCCACCAGATCACTGGGCACATCGGTGCAGTGCAATAGGACAGTGCCACAGCACCACTACATTGTCTACCGTTTTTAATATAGTCCCAGGCAAGATAAAGATTCACCCCACGTCCCTTCTCTGGCACTCAGAAGTATTCAGATGCAGCAAGTGTTCCTGGCCGGATACACATCGTAAAGAGAAAATATAGTCCTCCTCCCCCCTCTCACGGAATACCGAGCAGCTACCCAACTATTAGGGAATTTGCAATATAACCCTCTCATCCTTTATCTCATGCTCATTTATGAGCAAAGAGATGACAACAGTTTACTATTGTTTATTGGTATATATAGATTGTACTAGGAGAAATATGATCTGTTATATATAGAGTGTGAACAGTAAATTTTGCTGGAAATACTAAATCTTTACACACTTGAATCTTATACTGTGGACACTGTTTTTAAACAATACATTCCCCCAAAAAACACCGTCAGAGAATTCTAATAACCAACTGCACCCTTCCAGGCGGACAGTAGAGAGCAGCATTACACCTGTTTTAATCTCTGGTGTTCTATTTCAGAGAACCATAGACCTATGCAAGATTTAACTTCTTGATTCACCACCAGAGGGACCACTCTTACAGAGCGAACAGCTGGACACACCATCTACTCACTATAGTCATATTGTCACACTTGATTCACTAATACAGCTAGAATCACTTTTGTCACATATTACTAATTGAAGGAGAGCTGATTTGGCCTGTTGGTCTACTAACTCTTCTTAGACATAAACTCAGCATCACAGGAGTACATCACAATAGGTATACTAACCGGGGCATTAGATAAGTAGTTATAGCATCTGTGACCCGATTCCTATCTTAGTGGGCACATTAACATGCGGGTTTTGCTGCATCTCACTTTATATCTTGTGAACTCCCTCAATTCAGTCACGCCCTCATGTAGTCGTGTCACACTAATATACTAGTGCTATATTACTAGCAACTAAGGTATCTGCTAGTAGAAGATGTAATAATTGCAATGTTTTGTGGTTTCCCATGTGACCTATAATCTATCATTTTTGCGGCTCTCTATCCATTCCGCGACCGTACCCTGGACTCTTATCTTACTCAGAGTATGGACAAGTATATACAGAAATACCCACTAGACCGAGTTACTCGCTCCAAAACCTTATCAACCACTCCACGAAAAAACGCTGCCTCTAACTCGGCCAAACGGTCAGGAAGTCAAATATCCAAAACACCAGAAAAGTTTGCAACTAACATGTCTCAAACCCCATCGCATCAAAAAACAGGGACGGGGTTGGACGCCCCTGTCTCACCTCTGCCAGACCCCATAGATTCTACCACATCACCGGCGGCCGCACTGGCGCAAGAGGTATCCAGGCTGATTCTTCCAGTCCTAGATAGGCAGTTTGACCTAATTCAAGCATCTATCAACGCTGCTTTGACGCAGATCACCGCAAATTCACAGAAAATAGCGGACCTGGAAACCCGGACGGTCTCCGCAGAAGAGGACCTTGCCAGACTGGATGATTCCAACGCCTCCCACCAAGCCTCTATTGCCGCGCTATCCGCCAAACTGGAAGATCTAGAAAATCGGGAACGCAGGAATAATCTGCGCTTCATTGGCATCCCAGAGTCGGTTGGCTCCGACGGTCTGGCACAATATCTGGTCACGGAGCTAATGCCCGCCCTAGACTTGGATGCACCCCGAGACTCACTCCAAATAGAAAGGGTTCACAGGCTGGGAGGCCGGGGTGACCAAGGCAACAGACCTCGCCCTGTAATAGCACGCTTCCATAATTGGACGGTAAAAGAGAGTCCTGAGGGCATACAAGCAGAAAAAGGATCTCAGAGTGGGTGCAAATAAGATCTTGATCTTCCAAGACTTCTCAACACAAGTTTCATTGAAAAGGAAAGCTTTCCATCCAATATGTAAATTCCTCCACAAAAGGAATATGAGGTTTCAACTGCTGTACCCGGCCAAATTACGGGTTCTGAAAAGCGGCAGACAGGTCATCTACGAGTCTCCGGAGGCAGCATCCCAAAGGTTCTTGAGGGGGGAGGAGGTGAACTAACTTGACGTGACATCAATCAGCTTTGATAGAATTCTTAGCAGGGAGCTTCGGGGCCCGACTGGGTCGCTTCCCCTAGATTGTAGTTTATTAATGTTGAGCGGCAATGTTCGCTTGGTTACTTAGGGGGTGTCACAGGTCACATGGGATACCCTCTTAGCAGTACTTGTTTTGTTATGTTGATAAGTGTTCATCTTTGGAAGGCGCTAGGCCTACTGTTTTTGTTCTTCTTTTGTTTTGGGTTTCCTCCTGACCTAGTTAGCTCCGCTGGGTCGACTGTTGCTCGCTGCCCTCCCCCACACCAAAATGATGGTAGGGGCGCTCGCTGGGACGCCGCCGCCCATCATCCTATAGATTCACACTTCTCTTGTGTTCCCCCACACAGGGACACGGGATGACTCGACAATAATGACTGAGACTCGACAATAATCACTGAGTTAGACACCTCCACACTTAATATAGTGTCCTGGAATATAGCAGGTCTCAATACACCAGAAAAAAGAAGAAAAACACTTCTTCATCTGAAACGCTTGAAAGCGGATATCATCTGCTTGCAGGAAACCCACTGGAGGGCGAATGATTATATACCTCTGAGGACACACTGGCTGGATCCTCCTGTGGTGGCAAACTATAAATCTAAGGCTCGAGGTGTAGCCATTTACTTCCGAACGGGTCTGGTTCAGGAGGTACAGGACCAATACCTTGACAAGAGGGTAGGTTCATCTATTTACGAGTCTCAATCACCAACAAAACCTACACACTCCTAAATTTATATGCCCCGAACGGGGAATTTTTCTCCGATCTCCTGACTTTCTTACTCCAGAGAGAACATCCCAATTTGATCATTTTAGGAGACTTTAATTTGGCTCCCAACCCAAGTATAGACAGGTCAAACGGCCCACACAGGGAAACACCAATAACACCAAATCACGCATTTTATCAGTTGGAAGAGGAGCTCGGGGTCTACGACCATTGGAGAGCTACGAACCCCACAGATCGATCCTACACTTTCTACTTCTCGGTCCACGAAACATTTTCGCGGATTGATTTTGCACTGAATTCCACTTCTTTATTTTTTGGCATTTTACACACAAAAATCTTGCCTAGAATAATTTCAGACCACGCCCCAGTTCATCTGGTGCTCAGAAGCGCAATATCTATTCACCGGCCTGGAACATGGTCCTTCCCAAAGCACCTATTTAAATCGGATGATTTTAAAAAATTTCTTGTCAATTCACTGGCAGCAATACGTGAAAGATAATAATGTACACACTGATGACCCCGCCCTCCTATGGCTAACCGCAAAAGCAGTCCTACGAGGCTACATTATCAATTATGTAAGCATGCAAAGGAAAACGGCAAACAAACGCTTTAAAGAACTTTACTTTAACCTCAATAAATTGCAAAAGGAATATGTGCGTTTGCCGTCAGATGTCACCAATCAGAAATTTAAAGAAGCCCAAGAACTTCTAAATACCTTCCTCCAAGGTCATGCCAGATGGCAGACGAAAGCCGTGCAACATCATTTCTACAGATGGGGCAATCGCCAAGGCAAACTGCTGGCCAATCTGACAAGGCCTTGGAAACCAAAACCTCCGATATCGGCAGTCAGATGCCCAGATACTGGAGTGATCCTCAGGGACCCAGAGAAAATCGAGCAGGCGTTCGTCTGTTATTTTGAAGAGTTATATAGGGCGTCCCCGTTCAACAAAGAAAAAGTGGACAGCTTCCTGGAGGGGGTGATGGTCCCTGGTATTTCTGCAGAACAACAGGCCTTCTTAGAGAGCGAAATCACAGCGGAGGAGGTGCGCGCAGCTATTTCCTCAACAGCAACGGGAGAAACCCCGGGCCCTGATGGATTCTCGGCCGAATTTTGTAAAATTTTAATTTCGTACATCTCCCCCCATTTAACTAAACTATTTAATGATATTTACTTACATGGAAAAACGTGGATTCTTTTTTTGATTCCAGGACCGTACTCCTCCTCAAACCGGGAAAAGACCCCCTTTCCTTATCCTCGTATAGGCCCATCTCTTTGTTAAATAATGATTATAAACTTATGGCAAAAATCATTGCTAGCAGGCTCCAACAAATTATTCCCCCTATTATACACCCCTTCCAATCTGGATTTGTTGCCAAAAGGCCCTCCACGAGCAATATCAGAGTGGCGTCAGCGGCAATTTTATCGTCACAAGACCCAAATCATCCGGTGTCAATGCTGCTTAGTCTTGACGCTGAAAAAGGCTTCAACAAAGTTGCGTGGCCATTTCTTGACGCCACTCTGATAAAACGTGGATTCGGTCAACTATTTATACATTTTTTAGGTCTCTTACATCTAAATTCTACAACTTCCATCTCAGTCAACGGCCAAACACCCTAAATTATAGACTTGTTCAGAGGTACAAAGCACGGCTGTCCTCTATCCCCAATTTTATTTGATTTATCCCTAGACCCGTTACTGTACCACATTTCCCAATCCCCTCTATTCCCGGGTATCACCAAAGATGGTAACGAGATTAGAATATCAGCTTATGCTGATGATTTGCGCCTTCTAATCTCAAACCCCAAACAGCACTTAACAGCCCTTCTTCATGAGATTCAAGAGATAGGGAACCTTTCAGGTTATACAATAAATATAGATAAAAGCGAAGGTTTGATATTGAAGGGCCCTCCGAAACCATTATGGACCTCTGCACATCAGATAAAATGGCAAACAGCAAATCTTAAATATCTAGGAGTCAGACTGCCTCGCCAACTCTCCCTAATTTACTCAGAAAATATCACCACATATATCTCTGCCCTACAACGAACTCTGGAAAAATGGGAAAGCATCCCACTTTCCTTTATTGGGAGGGCCAACCTTTTAAAACTGATAGAAATACCCAAGTTGCTTTACATATTCCAAATGTTGCCCATATATCTAAAACCAAAAGAAGAAAAACTAATTAATGCCTTATTCAGGAGCTTCATCTGGGGGGGGGCAAAAGAGCTCGTATTCCATACCATATCTTACAGCAAAATAAATTGAATGGGGGACTTGGATTTCCCAACATTAGATACTACAATTTGGCAGCCCTGGGGAGATATATCACAGATTGGTTTCAGAACTCAGAATTATTCACTTACCCCTCCTTGGATAGGATGTTTCTCCCTAATATTTCCCTAACAAACCTCCTTCATGTCCCATTTGGCAAGATCCCTCTGTATGTCCGCAATAATGTACTGATAATGCCAATCTGACGTTCGTGGCAGAAAATTAGATCGATACGCAAACTATCCCCTAATTTCTCCAGATTTTTATCTTTAATGCACAATCCGGACTTCAAGAATGGGTCACCTCATGGTACGTTTGGGAGATGGTATAAGTTGGGTATAAAAACCATTGAACAATTGATAGACCCTGTAACAAGAAAACCTTACCAAATGGGTACCCTTCCAACCATTTTCCCAGGAGTGCAGTTCCCCTTCTTTAATTACATACAGGCATGCGCCTATATTTCCACAACAATTCCCGGAATCGGAATGGGAATCTGACTTCTCTCGCATTTTAATTAACCCACAAACGCAACTGGCAAAATGGGAACAACAGGATCTAATATTGACTCCAAAGCTGATTCTAAAAGCCATTGCGGATTCCAATAAATTTCTCCCCTAAGCCCGTTACAAGGAGACGACACTTCAAATCACACATAATGCCTATCTGACTCCCAACAGAGGTCATAAAATGGGAGTATATGCTTCGGATGCCTGCTTTAAATGTGGCTCACCAAAAGCTGAGATCTATCACTGTTTATGGTCCTGTCCCGCAATCCAGGTCTTTTGGAAAACAGTGACACAACATATCCGAGATAAATTTATCAGAAATTTCACGCTGTCCTCCCCATGGGCAATTTTTGGATACGTGGAAAGAGAGGGATCTCAATTCAGTCATGCAGAGACAAAATTATTACACGTTATCAGCAGCTGCACGCAAAGCCGTCATGCAGGTTTGGGTCCGGACGGTGTGTCCTCCTATAACACTCTTCCTAGAAAAATACTTCCATTTATTGAAAATGGATTGGATAGAGACTATGCAGAAAAAAGAAAAAAAGAGTGGGTCGGTTTTTCGCCCTCTGGGGGGTGGTAATAAACACTCTTCCTCTGTCAATTAAACAGAAATTTTATTCCTGCTTTGGAGATACCGCATGGTACTTTACTCAACAACTGGGAGGAAGGGACCCCATGAGTTTACAAGATAATAATGATGACCCACCTATTGCACAGGTCAGTGATGTAGTAACGATGGAGGATATGGCTCACTAGTGGACTAATAATAATAATTTACAGTTTGGTGGGAAATTCAAGGAATCTTAGTAAACTCTTCAGCCAGGATCCCAGCTATTCTTTAGTTGTGCGGGATTCTTTAGACTTATCCGGGGATGTTCCCACCCGAAAGTTCGAAGGGGAGGTCCCCATCGGTCATACAGGTGAGGGGGGGGGGGGAGCTGGCGATGTGACAGTAAATCAGAGAATGGAGCATAGGTTCACCCGATCACCAAATAACTATATTCTTGAGGATGGATAAATATGCCACTTATAGGGTTTGTTTGTTAAGGTTATCAGTTCTATCATATTATTCTACTTGTCTGTGTAAATTTGCTTATTCAATCACTAAGAGATACTAATGCAATGTTATCTCTTGTATAATGTTTATTGTAAAACTATTAATCTAACCGTACAGGTAACGTAAGACATGAAATGTATTATCTATCATACCACTGTTAATTCCTGTTTACGTTTCTCGTATTGTGATTTAAACATGGCACTAGGATGCAGCACACAATGCTGGAGAGTGGTGGGAGAGAGGAGTACAGGGCACTGCTTACAATCTCTTTGGGAGAGCATAGGACCATTCCCCTGGAGATTGTGCTATGGCTGTTCTCTGTACTGCACCCCCCTGAATCATATTGTGCAGGATGAACTCCATACCTTCACTTTAGAGGGTATGCAGGATACCCTCTAATGTGAAGGTCCGCTTCTGACGGTTACCAGTTCTTCCCAGTACCCCTGGTGTGTAGGGTACTGGGGTAATAGTGACACGGAGTTAGTGTCAGCCTTGGGCAACAAGAAACACCACTGGCAGACACCAAGCCTGAACGATAGTGATTAGAGATGGTCGAATTTCTCAAAAATTTGGTTCGCCGACTTCGCCGAATTTTCCGTCAAAATTAGTTTCATTTCTAATTACTTCGGGATGAATCACGTTAAAAAACAGCTATTTCCTGACTGCCGCCGCTCTTAGAATTGCTTCACTCTAAAATTCCCTGAGCACTTACGGGGGCAAAACTGACCAAAAAACTGAAGATGGAATGCAGCCTAAAAAAGTCATGGCAGCGCCAGTTGGAAAAAAACAAGCTGAGGGCTAATATCCTGCGATAGCGTCAAAGAACACAGTAGTAGGTTACTGGAGCCAGCACAGGTCTCAGCACAGTAAGGGGACGTCACAGCAGGGGTCACTCCATGAGGCCAGAGCTTTAAACCGTCACAAAATATGACAGAACCTGTTCTGTTAAACGCTGATACATGTAGAGGCCCCCCGAATGAGTGGAGAGGGTGTCGGCAGTAATTTTGCGTTGACGTCTCTGATCATTTTGCCCTTCCTTTCATCCGTCAGTGTCCACTTTCAATCGGTCAATAATCCATCAGTATTGCTAAGGCCAAAAACAAACAGGAATTGATCCAAAACAGAGATGACCAGTAAATGGGATATTTGCATATCTTCTGTGTTCTATATCCACTCCTGCTTTTGGCTAGACAATCCTGATCCTTCCCATTCCTTCTGACAGGTGAAAAGAAGGGGAAAACTAAACATAGTGGCAACGTCATAGAGTGGTGAGGGTGGAAACAGCATTAGGAAACCACAGGGTGTTCCAGTGAGACAGCGGTCACTTGGCAGCAGCATGAGTAGGCCACAGAGTGGCACAATGACAAATTCTGGAGGTGGCAGCAACATCAGGAGCCCACAAAGTGGCACAATGACACAGTGTGGAGATGACGTCATCAACAGCAGCAGCATGAGGTCAGACAGTGGCACAATGACAGAGTGTGGAGGTGGCACCAACAGGAGTAGGCCACAGAGTGGCACAATGACAGAGTGTGGCGGTCACGACAGCAGCCACAGCAGCAGCATGTCAGACAGTGGCGCAATGACATTCTGGTGGTGGCAAAAACAGGAGTAGGCCACAGAGTGGCACAATGACAGAGTGTGGAGGTCACGGCAGGAGCAACAGCAGCAGCATGAGGTCAGACAGTGGCACAATGACACAGTGTGGAGGTCACAGCAGCAGCCACAGCAGCAGCATAAGGAACTAGAGAGGCACAATGACATTCTGGAGGTGGCAAAAACAGGAGTAGGCCACAGAGTGGCACAATGACAGAGTGTGGAGGTCACGGCAGGAGCAACAGCAGCAGCATGAGGTCAGACAGTGGCACAATGACAGAGTGTGTAGGTCACGGCAGCAGCCACAGCAGCAGCATGAGGTCAGACAGTGGCACAATGACAAATTCTGGAGGTGGCAAAAACAGGAGTAGGCCACGGAGTAGCACAATGACAGAGAGTGGAGGTGACGGCAGGTGCAACAGTATGAGGTCAGAGAGTGGCACAATGACACAGTGTGGAGGTCACGTAGGCAGCATCAGCAGCAGCATGAGGTCAGAGAGTGGCACAAAGACACAGTGTGGAGGTGACCGCAGCAGCAATAACAGCAGCAGCAGCATGAGATCAGAGAGTGGCACAATGACTCAGTGTGGAGGACACGGAGCCAGCAACAGCAGCTGCATGATGTCATAGAGTGGAACAATAAGTGTGGAGGTGGGTGGCAATACCAGTCCCTGGTGAAGATGGTGGTAGGCAGATGGAGAAACTGGCAGCAGATGTGTGGCATCAGGCGGGTGGCGGCATCAGAATAGTGGCTGAGGCAGGTAGTTTGAACCCAGAATCATTTCTCAAAGTTTTGGTGAGGCGTAAAGGCTGATGAAATTTTACGCCAAAGGCATTGGGTGGGGGAAAAACCCTGGTAAATCCACGCCTGTTTTCATCTTGAAAAAAGGTAGTCGTTCCACTTTTCCCAAGGGGGTTTTCCCCTTGGGGTAACGAGGCCCCGCCGCACTGAACCCCGCTCTGATCCCAAAAAAAAAAAAAAAAAAACCCTTCTGGCCGGGGGGACACTTCTCCATTTGCAAACTGGGAAGTTGCGGCCACACATCCATTTTTGGCTCCCCAAAAGCCCGGGATCTTCTAACGGGGGGGCAAAAGTGCTTTCCAAGTGGGCCACCACCTTTGTGGTTCGGGGTTCCTGCGCTGTTGTTTGCTGGCGAGGGGCCCCCCTCACTAGGGGGGTGAAGGAAGCGGGTTTCATCAGGACTCCAGACTTGGGTTGCTGCTAAATTGGAGCTTTTTACTGCTCCACCTTCCCCAGCAGCCAGGGAAAGTGGTACGTAGCGCTGGGAAACCCCCCCGGGTTCAAAACCTGTCAGAGGAGGACGATCCCGCACATGGGCAGGGGGCCAACTGACTACTGGGGGATTTTCTCAATATTTGATTTTGTCCTCCCTCTCAGCACCGGGGAAAACGGCTTTTTTTTTGGGGAAACCGGTAGGGGGAGGGCCAAGGGGTAGTCCAAAAGTCTTTCCCTTTGGGCCGGAGGGTGAAAATTTTCGGCTGTCAATAGCAAAAATTCACATGCTGCGGGCCATCTGAACAAGAACCGGGCCCCTGCCTCCATTCACTGTATACTCCCAACGGTGCTTAAAGGGTCATCCCCCTTTGTCTTCTTCACCTCCATCTCCCTCGTAGCTGCTCCTGCTCCCCCGCTCCTGTCCCGGGGTGGGGAAAAACCCCTCATTTCACCAAAAAATTTACTTGTGCCCCAAATTGCCCTCCCCCTCCTCCAGTTCAGCCCCCCCGGGACTCATGTGGCCCCCAAGTTTGTAGTCCCCAGGGCTCCTCCCCTGCCCAACAGATTTTTCAGAAATTGTTCCAAGACATGAACCGTGGAAGGGACGTTTTTTCATCTCGTACCCGGTGACTGCCCAAATAACGTCGCCCCCTCAAAGGGGCCTTTCAGCAAAGGGCCCAGGGGGAAAGCTTTTGGAGCTCCACGGGCCCTGACATCAAATTTTCACGGGGGATTTCCCGCCCGCCTGGATCATAAAAAAAATCATTAAGGGCCTTTCTCTGTTCTTTACATCGGTCCAACAGGGTGCAGGCGGGAATTCCAAGGGGGTGGAAACATCGCATATACGTGTGTTGGGGGAGGCCCTTTCTGCTGCGCAACCGGGGGGGGGGTGTCCCCTGGCTTTTAGGAATGGATGAAGTAAATGCATTTTTTCCGGGCCCTTTTTTTTAAGAATCTTTAAAGATGGTGGAAGATTTTAGGAATTTTCTCAAAAACCCAATTAAAACCCCGGCGCCTTTCCCTTGGGCGCAGGACCCCCCCCTACCGGTGCACCCGCGGCCCACCATGTTCCTCCCTTTTGCCGTCACCAGGGTTCCGATTTGCATTTTGGGCCGCGGAAAAAGCCACACATCGTTTTCTTGCTGCTAAAAGCAAATTTGGTTTCCTCCCCTGTGTGACTTCGTTCGCCGAGGCAAGCCATGTGTAAAAACTGCGTGAACCGCTGTGCCCTACTTTATGTGGAAAGATGGAGCAGTATTTGGGTGGGGGCTTAGATGGTGGGGGTGGTGGAGAAGGGGGCGGCATTGGCCCCAGGAGCAGCAGTTTGACAAAGTGGAGGAGGAAAAACGGTGGGCTCCTGTTTCCCAAATTGTTGGTGTGGCTGGGGAGGGAAACACCCTTCACCCCTGGGCCCTAAAGGACAGGGACTGGGCATTTAAACCCTATTACAGCTCCATACGGGCCGCGCTGCCCTTCACCTTGGAACAAACCGATAACCCAAGGACTGGGCCCACCTTCTGTTTTTAAATTTGTAATGGCTGGTCGCCTTTTTTGGGAAAAAAAATTACGGCTTGGGAAATCCACCCGGTCGGCAAGGGCCATTAATTCTCTGAACGGGGCAGAGTCCACCCTTTGGGAAAAGGGGGGGACTCCCGTCCAACAACTTGGAAAAAGGGGGGAGCTTTTGCACCGAGGTTTGGGGCGCATACTGTTTATTTTGCAAACGCCCGTTGAAGACTGTGGCGCCATGATAAATGAGGAGAAGGGGCATCGGACCCGGGGGATGATGGCAAAACAAACGCTTTTCCCCTTTTGAAAAGGTGGTTTTGGGGGCTTCGACTGGCTGCAATGGCATGGGGTGCCACTGGGCGCTCTGCTGCTGCGGGGAGGGTGGACCACCAATTTGAGTTTTTACGTTTTCCCAGGGCCCCCGGGTGGGGACCTGCATGTTTGACGCAGGGGCCCTGGTGCCAACGTTAGCTCCCTGGCCACGCTTCATTTCTGCCCACAGATTCTACATAAAACCCCTATTTTGGCCCTCCGGGGTCTTACAAACCCCCGCTGCCCCAGAACCCCCCGTTTCGCTACTTTCTTGGACCTGCGAAGGGGGTTTTTTACCCCCTAAACCACCCTTTGGGTTTCCCACCTCGCACTGTGGGTCCCTGCGGGGCCACGGCCCCCCCAAACCCCCTTTCTGGCTTTTGCCTTTCTGCCTGAGGGTGCAAACTGAAACCCCTTTTTCCGCGATGATGAAAACCCTTTTTCACCCGGGTCCCAAATGCGGGGCGGCTACATCATCATCGATTATTGTTTTTATTTTCACTCTGTCCTCCTCAATGGGCTTTGGATGCAGAGGTGACCCCCCAAACATGACCTCCCCTGCCCCTCTCCCCATTTAAATTTGCCGCCCTACTGCAAGAAACAGGGTATATTGGCCCCAATTTTTTCGCTGCCAAGTAGCTGCTGACTGTCCCCCCTCAAATTTTTCATCCCCCTGGGATAGTGGCGCTGACCCAAAACTACATAGTAGATCTCTGGCTGAGGGAACCCGGTGGGACGAGGCGGGTTGAGAACAGGTGTGGGCCCCTGAACCCCCCCCCCCGGGGCCCTCCAAATAAGGGTTGGGTCCCCGCCGTTCCCACCGACTCTTTGGGTAGGGGGGTTTTTTCAGATGTCATCTGGGAGGGAAAAGGGGTGACCTAGTAACCAATCCCAAAAACCCCTTGGGGTTTCGGCAACACACGGCCGCTAGAAGACACCGGCAGTTCTGGGCCCCAACGATTGAGGGCCCCCCCTGTGACCCTCCCCCCCTTTCTGTTTCTGCCCACCCGCGCCTGCCCCCAGGAATGTTTGTGCCCCCGCCACCCCTCTGTCTGAAAATCTGTTTGTTTTAAAAATTTACAAAAAAAATTGTTTTAAAGAAGATATCTGTATATAAAATACACCCCTGTATTTCCCCTCCAAATGAACCCCCCTAACAGGCTTGGGGAACCCCTTTGGGTAAAAAATGCGGGAAAAAAAATGAGCAGCCAAAAAATTTTAAAAAGGGATGTGGGTGTTAAAACGACGGGTTTTATTTTTCTGACTAAAAACGCAGAAAAACATTAATTTAAAATTTGGTATGAATTTTTGGGTAAAAGGAAAATTTCTTCTTTGGCGTTGAAAAACACCGTTTATTTTACTGACTACAACCCGGGGGGGAAAAACGCTTAATTAAACCCCTTTTGGGTATCACTTGCACAAAAGAAATAGCTGCCAAAAAAAAAACACTATGGGGGCGTTTAAAAAATTTCATTTTTCTGCACAATAGGGGGGGAAAAACGCTTAATTAAAAACCTTTGGGAAGATTTTTTACGGGGGAAAAAAATTTCTTTCTTTTGGGCGTTGAAAAACACCGTTTATTTTACTGACTACAACAGCAGAAAAACGCTTAAATAACCCTTGGATATCACTTGCACAAAAGAAATGAGCTGCCAAAAATTAACAGCTATGTGGCATGTTAAAACGACATGCATTTTACTGACTACAATAGCAGAAAAACGCTTAATTAACCTTCGGATATGAATTATGCTACAGGAAAAATTTCTTCTTTGCGTTGGAAAACACCGTTTCTTTTACTGACTACAACAGCAGAAACATGCTTAATTAACCCTTGGATATAAATTGCACAAAAGAAATGAGCTGCCGAAAATTATCAGCTATGTGGCATGTTATAACGACCTGTATTTTACTGACTACAACAGCAGAAACGCGCTTAATTAACCTTCGGATATAAATTATGCTACAGGAAAAATGTAGTCTTTGGCATTGAAAAAAACTGTTTCTTTTACTGACTACAACAGCAGAAACACGCTTAATTAACCCTTAGATATAAATTGCGCATAAGAAATGAGCTGCCAAAAATTAACAGGTATGTGTATTGTAAAAACGCTGTTTCTTTAACTGAATACAACAGCAAAAACAGGCTTAGATAACCTTTGAATATTCAATGTGCTCCTGAACTGAGCAGATAGTATTAAAATGTATATGCAGCTGAATTGGACGCACACTGGATTTCAATTCCAATACCCCACAAAATCAAAATTAGAACTTAAGAGAAGCAGTCTCTGAGAAAAGCTGTTACACCCCCAAAAAATCTCTGTATAAAAGTTCTTTCTTTTGTGTGAGATCTCAGCTACTGGAGCTGCAGCAGCTACAACACGGCAAAGAGAAAGGAGTGTGAACTGCCAACGTCGCGTCCGGACTTATATAGTGCGGTGATGTCACAGAATCCTGACGGTCTGTTATTGGCTTAATCTCTGCACATGTCATTTAGGGTACTCCTTTCTTCCTCCCAGATTTCTTTGCCCCATGTAACGCAATGTGTTTGCAGCTATTTTATCAATTAAAAACACGCTTCGTTCCCGCGAATCACCCCAAACTTCGACTTTGTTCAGAATCGAAGTTTTCCTGAAATTCTAAACGAATTCAACTTCGTTAGAATCAATTCGCCCATCTCTAGTAGTGATATAAGATTTCTAAAGGTCAGTGTTTCTATTGTGCATGCCAGAACAACAAGACTATTGACGATTTCTTAGCTCTGTACTAGACATTTTAGCCTACATTGTCCTTGGTAACTCAAAACATAGCCACTGTTTACACTTTGCTGGAATCTGTGTCTGAAATTCTATCGAACATTAACAAGGACACAAGCCTCATGGAAATATACTGGACTGGACTGTTAGAAGTTGCAAGGCTTTCAACCCTGCACTACACCAATAGACACCAAAAGACACCAATAGTAAAGGTTGTATTGAAAAAAAGCTTATTTCATATACTCATTTCAAATTTCACAGGCCTCAAGGCAATCAAATTGAACAGCGGTTAATGGGTGGCCACCCTCCTTGATCCACGATTCATATCAAAAGTCAGCAATTTCCTTCAACCCACTTCATTTGACAGTAGAATGCAGAAATTTGAGACAGGCCTCGTTGACCAACTGGAGACATCTGTTGCATCTTCTTCACGTTCTAATGTCACGGTGGAACAACGTCAGCAACATGCCAGCAGTAGAATGGCAAGTAGCTGTAGCAGCAGCAGCATTGGAAAAATAGGTTTTTTTCAAAATAGTCAATTTCTTATTGCGAATTTTTATGCTGAGGGTCCATAAGAGCATCTGTGTGGGTTTTGGGGTCATGCTGCGGGAAGGGACAGGGATAGTCAATGTCCAGTTCACTAATATAGTGGTTCAAATACTTCTTTCTTCCAGCACTTTTTATTCTGAGGGTCCATAAGAGCATTTGTGCGGCTTTTGGGGTCATGCTGCTGTAAAAGAAACCAATAGTAAAGGTTTTATTGAAAAAAAGCTTATTTCCCACGCTTCAAGGCCATCAAAATGAACAGCGGTTACTGGGTGTTCACCCTACCTGATCCACGTTCCAAATGAAAAGTCAGAAATTTAATGCACCCACATAAATTGACAGTAGAATGCAGGAATTTGAGACAGGCCTCGTTGACCAACTGGAGACATCTGTTGCGTCTTCTTCACGTTCTAATGTCACGGTGAAACAACGTCAGCAACGTGCCAGCAGTAGAATGGTAGTAGTAGCGGTAGCAGCAGCAGCAGCATTGGAAAAAATGTTTTTTAAAATAGTCAATTTCTTATTGCGAATTTTTATCCTGAGGGTCCATAAGGGAATTTTTGCTGGTTTTGGGGTCTGGCTTTTTTTAAATAGATGCCAGGGGTGCCAATAGGGCAGTAATCTTGTCAGGAGCTCTAATAAAAAAAGGGTCCTAGTGATCTGTTAAAAATAGGAACTAGTAATGGGTGGGGGCCCCATTTGATTTAGCTGCATGTGGCCATGAAACGGTTAATAGATGACTGACAGCAGCCCTGGCTCTCACTGCAACCACTCTAACTACGGTCCTGCCAACTGAACCTCTGTGTTCCCCGCTGGGATGTTCTTGCTGCCACCACATATATGACAAGTTGTTGGTCCCTGGTGCAAAAAGTGATAGGGGCCTCCTGCCAGTTACCATGTGCCATTTCCAATACCGGTGTCTTGTTTTGTGTCAAAGTGGCCCCGTAGCAGCTGCTACCGCTGTACCTGCTGTGGCTATGCCGTCCTCATGTTTTCGGTTAGCCATTGAACGGAATGGATTTTATTTAGCCTGTGAATTTTTTTCTGTGACTCTTGTAGCCTAATTGTCTTGACTAAGATGTACCATGTATCCAGTTTACTGTTGTGGATGTTAATTCCAGCTTCACCTCACCTGTTTGGGTGTAAAAATGAACCTGGTGTTTCTCTACCATAAACTTTAATGGAAGTCGGAGATTAATCGCAATCGCATCGGCGAGATGATTCCCCAAAATCTGGAATCTACTCGAAGCAGATTATTGGCCGAATCGCTCATCACTAGTATACGCCTATATTAGGCGCATTAAATATGCTACATAATACGTACCACACGGCAGATTTTTGGCGGGGTTATGTATTCAGGCGCACTATACACTCATTTAATGCGTCTTAAAACTGGCGTGGAAGCACCTCTTTTCTGACATGTCGCCCTCAGTGCAGTTTTCCTCCATGTTGTTTTCTCCTTACATATACAGACAAAATAATCACAAAATGGTAAGGTTGTAATCTCACCTCACAAAAGGTTGTGTTAACCAAGTATAAAGTTTAAAGCAGTAAGAGGAGTCCAGGTGTGATTGTAGTATTAGGGGACATTTATACAGCAATGTCTGGATTATAATTTACCCATTAATGCCAGTTTAATCCCACACAGTTACTCACCACCATCTGCAATACAATGCTGAGCTGTATCAAGACCTACGTGAAAGAAATAGTTAAAGGGGTGTTCCAGGATCTAACAATGCTTGCTGGAATGAGTAAAGATAGAAGATAAAACTCATACTTAGCTCCCGGCTGCCAGTGCATTCATCCTGGAAGTAGTCAGTGAACGTTCATGTGACAGGTGTAGCCAATCACAGGCTATAATGTCACAAGCACGTGACCTCTGTGACCTGTGATTGGCTGTAGCTGTCACGTGAACGATGAACATTCTGTGCTTCAGCCGAGATGAACAGACCGGCTACAGAGACTAAATGGGAGCGTCCGGGAGGTAAGAATGAGTTTTGTCTTCTATTTTTACTCATACTCTGATGGACAAACGAGCATGAATAGGTCCTGGAACACCCCTTTAAAGTCCCACTAAGATGCAGTGCAGGTCACAGACATCCAGTGATGCTTATGCAGAGAAAGGAGCCATTTGGTTATGTGCCTAGCAGGGGCAACCCCTTTGGCAAAGGGCACAGAAAAATGCAATGGAGCAGTGGATCACCAGCGCCTGCCGTCAGTCTTTGATTTCCCATGCAGCAGGCAGACATAGGTCCCACTACTAGGGGAACTTCTAGAAAGTACGTAGCCTGGTGCTGCCACTATTAGTCCAATTGTTGACCACACCTCCGTGGAACATCAAGCTGCTCCTGTCATAAAATGAGTCCTTCTGGTGTTGAAAATTCCCAGAACAGAGGAGAAATATGGCAGTCAAGAGCCAGTCCTGGAGATAGCTGTATGAAGCACAACTAAAAAGCAACACTGATGGATGCCCTGCCCACGGAAAGTCACAGGAATTGTTTTTATGAGGAGGTAAGTATAGGGGTATGTTCACACTGCATGTTGGATCCGTTTTTGGATCTGAAAAACGCATTCAAGAGCGCTGTGTAAATCGCATCCAAAACGCAGCTAATACGCATCCAACATGCAGGTGGGGGTTTGGATGCATTTTTGCTGCAGCAGCCTATAGTTTTAAATAGGGGGTTGCTGGGGTTTTTGGACCCAAAATTGCCAGGGACAATTCTTTGAACGGATCCAAAAAAAGCAACCCAAAAACGCATGAAAAAACACACATCGGTGTTTTAAATCGTCTGAATGCCAAAGGGGGGTTTTTTTCCCCATTGAAAGCAATGTAAATCACATGCCATTTTTAGATGTGTTTTTGGGTTTTTTTTGAGTCCGAAAACACAGATCCAACCACATCAAAAACACAGAAAAAAAAAACGGATCCACACGCCAGGGTGAAATATCCTGAGTCTAAAAAAGGGGGGCAGTGTGGTGTAAGACTTTGGTTTCTGTTTTTTCCCTTTAAGTGCCTGTTGGGGGTTATATTAATTTTTCTTCCTAAATGTGGGTTTCATAATTTTTTTGGTTTCTTTTTTGGTTTTTCTCCTCCCTTTTCAAGGGGCCTAACTTTTTTTTTTTTCCCATCTATATGGGACATATGAGAGTTGTTTATTACGGAAAAAAAATTGTGTTTTTTAAAATGGTGCCATTGACCTTTACCAAAGAATAAAACTGGGTTTAAGAAAAACATAGCCCGATCACCTTACTCTTAAATGTCCACCCCCGGATGGGAAGTGGTGCAGGGGCTGTCTCACTACATTGATTCATCTTCCTCAGCCCTGTTTTTTTGGTTTCACTTTGAATTTCAGGGGGTTTTTACTGGTTTCCCAAAGGGCTGCGTAAAGGGGTCTGTAGCTATAGGCCAGTGCTGGAAAGCCTATCAGGAGAGATAAAAACAGGTATGTAGCTAAGGCCCTGAGGAGGATGCAGCCCATAAAGGGGGGATATCTAGGAATTGGTAGGCACTTTAATGGACATATATTGCAAATGCCCTGTTTTTGCAAGATCTTTAAAACCCCTTCACGACCGGACGTATGAGTACGTCCCAGGGCCTCAGGGGCTTGCAGGGGGTCGCCCCGTGACCCCCCCCCCCCACAGCCGGGGTTTAGCGGCTATCGCCGCAAACACCCGGGGCAGTAACGCGCCGGCGGGGGGTTGCCCCCTGGCGCTGTTTTACCCCCTCAGGCGCGCGGGAAAATGGCCGCGGCCCTTGAAAATTTAACGGCGATCGGTGCCGCGCACCGATGGGGTGCGGTGTCGGCATTGCGATCTAGCTGCACCGATCCGATCACGGGCATTGTGGGGGGGGCCCTTGGGAAGGTCCCATACTTCCCCTGGCCGGTTTGCCCCATTCCCGCCGCAGACGGGGAAGGGGGAAACCGCCATTTTGTACACCCTAATGCATTCCTATGCAATGCTTTAGGTTGTATTAAAAATCGGCCCCCTATGGTCAACCCCATTGGGGGGACTAATGTTACAGTAAAAAAAAAATTTTTAAATAAATTTTAAAGTACAAAAAAAAAAAAAGTATTTAAAAGTTAAAATCCCCCCCCTTTCCCCCCCTTTTTTTCAAATAAAATCATTAAAAAAAAAAAATTACACTTTTTTATGCCCGGGGGTCCAAAAAATCCGATCTAAAAAATATAACCAATTTATCCTTTAAAGTAAAACCCCGTGAAAAAAAAAAAATTCCAAACCCCCAAAATTGCGTTTTTTTTGGTCATTTTTCATCAAAAAATGGAATAAAAATGACAAAAAAGTCGCATGCATTCCAAACTGCTACGTTTTAAAAAAAGTACACCACCCCGCAAAAAAAGCCCCCTCATGAGTCCGTAGGTTGTTAGTAAAAAAAAGTTATTGGTGCACAAAATGGCGCTGTGGCCAAATTTCAAAAATAAAAAAATGTTTAAATTTTTTTTTAGGGGGTCCCAAAAATAAGGGAAAAACCTACATTTTGGTATTCCCGGATGCGTAAAAACCCTAAAAATACAGATAAAAAACATTTATTTACCAAAGATTGAACCCGTAAAAGCAAAACCCCCGAAAACATGGCGAAAAAATTTTTTTTTCAAATTGTCCCCCTTGAATTTTTTTGCGGGTTTTCCCTTTAAAAATTTTAGTAAGGAATAACACATTAGAAAATACTCTTTTTCCCCCAAAATAAGGCCCTATGGTCTATTTGGTGGGAAAAAAAAAAAAAGTTATGCTTTCAAAAGGCGGGGGGGAAAAACGAAGTGTTTACAAAAAAAAAAAACCCGGGACCTGAAGGGGTTAAATAAAAAGAAACCTTGTAGGAGCAACCCTTTAAAAACCCCCTGCATATCCACCAAGCCAATAGTTAAAAAAATCATTTTTTTTCAAAAAATCATTAAAAGAAAATTTGTAAATGTTACAACCCAAGCATGGAGGAGCAAAAATTCATATTTTAAAAGGCATAAAAATTTTACTGTATATGTCCCTTAGGTGGATCTTTTTGCCGTTTATCTGAGATTTTGCTCCTCCATGCATTGGTTTTATTCATCATACAGCAGATTCTTTTAATGATTTCTTTGAATAAAATGATTATTTACTTCATTGACTCGGTGGCTATGCAGCGGTTTTTTTAAAAAAAAAGATTTCTCCATAAAAATACGGAAACTGAAAAAAAATTCTAAGTGGGGTGAAATGTTAAAAAAGTGCTTGTGCCATGTTTGCAAGGGTTTTATTTTTGTTAAATCTTTGGTATAAATGATGTCCTCTATGTATTCTGCAGATTGCGTATTCTGCAGATCCAGCGATACCAAATATGTAGGGTTTTCACTATCTTTTAGTAATTTTTAAAAAAAATACAAACGCTCTCGATTTCTTAACTTCACGATACAGCGCTATTTTCTGCAACCAATAACTTTTTTTCCTTCTATGGACCTGAGTGAGGGTGCATTTTTTGTGGACTGAAGTATAGTTTTTGTTGGTACCATTTTGGGATACATGATACTATTCAATCACTATTTATTCAGATTTTTAGGGGATATAAAATAACTAAAAAAGGAAATATTTGTGTTTGGAATTTTTTTCTTCTATGTCATTCAGCGTATAGTTTAATAGACCGGACTTTTTCGGATTGAGTAAGCCTGCTACATAGGACATTACAGACAGCATAATGCTGACGTCGTTGGCACTTTGCGGTAAGTAAGGGGGTTTTTGGTTGCAGTTTGGGCACTCGGTCTCTAAAAGGTTCGTCATCACTGATATAGAGGATAGGATTAATAGTAATCTTTCTATTTCTGATATATAGTTTAGTGCAATCAATAAATAGGGTAAAAAATTGCAAGCATACTTTGATAAATGTGAATAAATGTAACATTTTACATTAGTTCACTTCGTGGCACCATTCCATTGAAAGGATGCTTTGGAACTGGAGAAGACAAATAAGCTTTATGGCTTGCCTCCCTTGGTTTGTGTATTGTATCGTAGTCAATGCATGCAGCGGCGTGGCTACAGGGGTTGCAGAGTTAGCAGTCACTACCGGGCCCTGCAGCCTGAGGGTGCCCAATAGCCTTTCTGCCACATAAGGAGACACCAGAATTGTAAATGGCACATGGTAACTGGGGGCCCCCATTTCACTTTTTGCACTAAGCCCTGGAGCTTCAAGTTATGCCTCTGAATGCATGTGCTTGGATACTCCGCTGGCTTTTTTTTCTTCAAGTAAATATAAAGGTTGAAAAATATCCAGCACTTAGAATATTTAAAACTCTTCTTTTTATTCATTAATTAAAAATGGGACAATCAACAAGCATTTTCATGCTTATGCGTTTCAAACCATATGTGGTTCTTAATCACGGTGTTATTGACCGCTCACATTCACCATATTAAAACCAAAACGAACTAATCGTAGAGGTTTAGTAATCTTCACAAATTGACTAATCCCACTTACATGTATGACAACTACAATTAACCCCATATAGACCTTATTATAGCTAATAGATATACCTGTTTTTTTAGATTCGATATCCAGAAAGCCTATCAACTTAACACATGCCAATCGCCTTCCCTACTCGGTTAACTTTTTCGATGCCAAAAGAACAAAACGACTGTTCTACAGTGTGTAACCTCTCCAGATAAGTACACCTGTTTGATGGTAATGCCTTGTATGTGTTCTGCTATGTGTATTTTAAGCTTACAGGTAGTACATCCTATATATAGTTTGTTACATATACTTCATTCAATAGCATATACAACATGGTATGTACTACAATTAATGAAACTTCATTCATTTTAAAATTGTTGGTGTTCAAGGAAACACAATCTTCCAAATTTTTAAGTTGTGGCAAGAGTTCATAATCAATTTCTACAAACCCAGGGAAATCAAAGAAATTATGCAACCTTTTATATACACCTGTTGGTATCTTCCTAATTATCGGGCCTTTTTGGGGGCTTTGAATTTTAAAGTAAAACTGTTTTGGGTGGGGATTCTCTCATCAAAGTTATGATATATTGCCCTCCATAAATTTTAAAAGGGGATATTTTTAAAAACAGTGTGAACACTCATTACATCCATTATCCGGCCTCCATATTGGACCGGGCCTGGATGTTGGGGTTTTGAGCATTTTTTGCGCATTGTTTCCGTCCTGATGCTTTATTTTTTCCCTGCCCCTAGTATATTTCTTTAAAAATGCTTTTTAAAAACTTTTAATTTTAAACCTTTTCCAGGTCCCAAAGGGTTTCCCCAAGTTGTGTACTTTTTAAACGTTACTTATGTCATGAGGATTTTTTAAATTAAAATCTTTCTTTGTACGTTGATTTTAGAAAAATCAGTTTTTTACTAATTATTATTTTTTTTTTTCACCCTATTGTCCTTTTCCATATATTTATTCCTTCCCCTTTGGTCTTCTTTTTTTGGTGGAACAAAATTATTGTTGGCTTTTCATCAATGTATGTTTCTATTGAAATTTTTTAAAAAAACTCAAAAAAATTTTTTTTTTAAAAAAAAATTTTGTTGGTGTTTTTCTGTTTTTAAGGTGTTTTTGGGCGATAGAAAAAGTCTTAATTGTTGGTGTGCTCACAAAATTGCCCCCGGGTTTGATTAAATGTACTTTTTAAATGGGGGCCTATTGATTTAACCCTATAATTTACTGTAAAAATCAAATTTTAGGGGGGAAATTTGGGAAATAAAAAACAAATTTTTGCTTTATTTTGGGGGGGGGTTTGTTTTTTTTGAAGTTCACTGTTAAGTTTTAAATGACATTTATTTGTATTTGTAGGTCGGAGGGAATTAAAATTTTTTAAAGGGATACCAGTTTGGGATACATACAACCAGGGTGTGCGATTGTTTGTACACCATTCTGCAATATACATCTTGTCAATGGTAATGGCGGGGTTGTACATTTAAAAAAGGAAAGTAGTAAGAAGGAAAAGAAAAAACAGAAACCCTTTTCATTGGGTTCCCGGGTTGTATGGAAAACCATTCAGTTGTTCCCTCCCACTTTGGAGGGGGGAACTAAAGTGTTGGTGAAAAAAAGTTTTAAAAAATCCCCCAAATACGACTTCCGGGGGGGCCCAACGGCCCAGCGGCCGCATTTTACCTTGGCCCCCTGCAGCCCATTTTCAAAATTGCCCGGCTTTTTCCGGCCCATTGCCCCCAAAAAGCAAAAACCCGGGAGGGGGGGAAGAGGGGACATGCCTCTACCCTGGGGGAAGCCTCCCCACAACCCGGAGGCCCGAGGATAAATCGGTTACCCCAGCTGGCCTTCCCCATTCGTGTGGCGGCCTTTTTTGTCACATGCGGCTCCCCCCCCTGAAATGGCCGCGCTCCACCCCCAAGCTCCCCGAAACATCAGGGCTCAGAAAGGGGTGCCCGGCCGCATGTGCCGCGGACATCACCCGGGCTCCCGGGCTTTCACCAAAGAAACGGGCCCGGGCGGACCCCGGGCCCCATAACCGCCAATAGGTGGATTTGGGGGGAAAATTAAAGGGATTGGGTCGCCTTTAGGTGGCTGAAAGCAAAACCCCCCCCCCCCCCCACTCCTCTTTCCTCCACATTCACTGTTTAGGGGGGGCGGGAACAGAGGATTTTTTTGGCAGGATACTGTGACCCCCAAAGGGGGAGATCGGCAGGCAGTCAAAGGGGACTCACCGACCCTCAGTTACAAAAAAACCTTTCACTGTTACACCAATTATAAAAAATTTTCACTCCGGGGTCACTTTCTCTTACCCGAGACTCTAGAAATTTTTGATTAAAAACCATTTAGTGCTTCCCAGGGCCCCATTGCTTTCAAAAATTGCCCTTAGAGCTTGTTAAATTTTTTTCCCTAAACCTTCCGAGGGAAAAAAATTTTCAAGGTTTCTGTTTCTGCTAAAAAAAGTTTTGAATTTTTTTCCCAAAACGCTTAGACTTTTGCTTTAAAACCTGGGGTTTTGGGGAAAAAAATTTATCTCCAAAACCTTCCACACCCGTTGGATGGACTCTGCTGCCCCCTAGTGGTGCCCCGAAGCAATTACTAGTGTTTTAGCGAAATTTTTTATCGACAAAATTTGAAATCGCAAGGTTTTTTTTTAGTGATGAAAATTTTTCCCTCATGCGATTAAATTTAAAGGGTTAAAAAATTTAGCATCCTCTATTAAGATCGCGCCCTTTTTTTTTGGGGCTTCCCGTTTTTTTTGGGGCCCAAGGGGAAAATCAGATTAAAAGAATTTGGGGCAGGGTTTAGAAGTGTGGGGGACGTCATGATGGGTTGTTTTGGTTGCGATTGGCTGGGGGGAAAACACATGACCTCGTTTTACATAGAACAGGTTTCCTGTTCCCCCCGCCTCAGTGTCTCTCGCGTCTCATAGGGAAAAATTAGTGCGTTCTCTGTGGGCCCAAACAGCTCCCGCGACCTTTTTTTTTTTTCTGCACAGAGAAAAAATCTTGCCTTTTTTAGCTGTTTATCCCCTTTCCCAAATTTTGTTTATTAAAGGGTTTTAAAATTTTAAGTAGTTAGTAGAGAAAATTTTAAAAAGCAGGAATTTTTACGGTTTTTAAAGTCACGGCGGAGGGGGGGGGGGGGGGCCCCCCGGGCGAACAACCCAAGACAAGCTTATCTATAAAGGAAAAATTTGGGTAAAGTTC
>JAODAL010048295.1:0-29144 GCA_025379985.1 Phyllomedusa bahiana | reverse complement strand
GGGTTGAAAAAGGGGGGGCGGGCCGGGGGGGGGCCGGGGCGGGGGGTTTGGTTTTTGCCGCTCCCGACCCCCCATGGGACAATGCATTTTTTACGGGCTTACCCCCGCCGTAAATAATGTGCATTCATTTTCTTCCCCCGGGGGATTCGCCGAGCGGGGAGGAGCGACGGAATCCACTTTTTCTCTATGGAGAAAGTGGAATTACCTTTAATGACTCCCGACGGTTTTGGGGGCCTTTTATTTAAAGCCCCCAAAATCCGGGCGCGCATTTCGGCCCCAAAAACCCTTTGGCAAAAAAAGCCGTGGTGAACGGGGGCCTTAGGGTCATCGGGTTGGGGGGTAAAAGTTGCGTTTTGTTTTTAAATTAATTTTTCTAAATAATATTTTAGTTTATGTTTGTTTTTTTTTTTAATTACTTTTTTTCCCATATTATGTCCCTAAAAAGGTCAGAAAAAAAACTTCTGGGGAAATTTTTTATTTAATTTTTTTTTTGGGGTTTCCCCCCTTTAAACTGGGGATGATAATTAGCCCCAGTTACAAGGGGCAATTTACGGATTTTAAAAATTCCCCGGGGTATAGTTTAAAGCTATTTTACCCTTCTCTTTAACAAGGGGAACTTTTCCCTTGACAATTTACTGGATGTTTTATTTTTTGTTTAAAAAAAGTTACATGTGCTGGGGGGTTTTTGAAAAAAATTGTTAATCTTTTATTTTGTTAGGGATATTTTGTTTGAGTGCCCGGGGGGTGCCTTTAATCCCTGCTATCCCCTTCAATCAGTTTTTAAAGTTTTCGTCGGGTTTTCCTGGAAAAACTTTAGTTTCGGGGTTGCACTCTGTCCCAAAATTTTTTGGTCCCCTTTTCTCATGATTAAATTTTAAAAGCTTTATTTAACCAAACGCCTTTTAAAAAGTCCCCCCCCCCCCCCACCCCCCCACTTCCCTTAAAATTGTTAAAAGGGCTAATTTTTGGGCAGTGTAAAACCCCATTTCCAAAAGGAACAGTCGTTTGTACAAAAAAAAAATGAATGGGCCCCAAAAAGTAGGGGAATTTTTTTTACCGGGGAAAAAAAAACGCCCTTTGTTTCCTAAACCAGGGTCCAAAGATTTGAAAACATTTGCTTTACCAGAGATTTTAACCTTTAGTGGCACAAAAGGGCAGTTGTTCCCTTTTGCTTAAAGGGTGCCTGAGAGGGCCCTCCATAAATTCCCAATGGGGAATTCGGTAGATCCCGCTTGTGTCTGAATAAGAAGATGCTTTTTTTGGCCTCGGGAAAGGGCCCAAAGGTAGATCCTGGCCTGGAACCAATCAAGTGACAGAAACCTGAACTGTCGCTCTGTCACAGAAAAATTTTTATGTGTGTATTTATATATATATATATATATATTTATATATTTTTTTTATTTATATTACCGGGGCAGTCCCCGATTTTAACACCCGTTCCGCTTACACTTTTCCCCTAGTTACAACGGATTTTGTTGGGGCATGTTTGACACTTGTATTTTCCATGTTCCACAGCAGATAAAAGCTGGGGGAAACGGGCAAGTTCCAGGCTTGAAAAAAACCCGAAATTAAAGGTGAAAATGGGTGAATCTTTTTAACGGGGCCCCAGACGGAAAAACAAATGTAAAAAACCCTTTTCCCCCTACCCCAAAACAAAAAAAAAAACTTTTGTGCGGGAGTTCCCCTTTTAAATTTAAAATTTTTATTTTCCCCGACTTAATAAAAAATTTAAAATTAAGAAAAAAACCTACAGCCCTATCTTGTCCTTTTAACCCTGGGGGATCTGTATAAAATTTATTTTATAAAATTTTTATATATTTATATTTATTTTTTTTTATATATTTATTTTATTTTATTTAAAGGGGAAAAAAAAATGGCCTGTGGGTAAAGCCGGCAAAGGTTTTTTAAATATTTGTACACATAAAATGTTTTATATGTGAAACAAATATGGGGAAACCTTTGACGGCCCTGCTTACAGGCCAGTTTTTTTCCATTTCCTCCTCTGTATATTTATATCGAAATTGTTAACTAAAACCACTTGTTTAACCATCCCCCATGTCCGGTAGTCTATATTTGTTCTTTCTGGCAGACTAATAAAAGGTATATAGTTATTCTTCAAGGTGTAGGTTTTACTTTCTTTTGTTTCTCTTTTTCATTTAAAACAGCCCCCCTGGGAAACAGAATCCAAAAAAAAATTTTTCGCCCCCGCCCCCCTAACTAAATATCGAACCCAGTTTACTAACAAAATTAGGGCCCCCGAAAACCCTTGTTCAATCCCTTTACAATTTTTTAAAACCAAAAAACCGACTTCCAAAATTTACCAGCCCCTAGACTATAGGTTTTCAACTTTTTTGCTCCATTTTGATCCGTGACATTCAAAGAACTTTACTGAATTTTTGAAAGTTTTAAAATTTAAAATTCAAATTCCCAAATTTTAAAAAATTGTAATATTCTACAGCACCCCACACTTTGACAAAAGGGGTGGGCCCCAATGTGGGATAGGGGGAAAAAACCCCCCGGTGTTTTCCAATTTAAAACCCCAGGCAGGGACAGTTGTGAAAAATTTATTTGTTTTCTACTTTTTGGGCCCCAAAAAGGATGTCACTATGTCCGTTTCCAGTATTTGAAAAATGAGGGAAATGTAGCGGGGGCCGTTTTGAAAGCGGGGTAAAAACTCAGAGAAAAAAATTTGACAGGGACAGTTGAGAAAAGGAAAGCCAGGTTTTACAGTCTTTCAGGGACAAAGGGGGAGCCTGCCTGTTTTTCACGGGACCCCATCTTAGAGAGAGAGAGAACTCCTGGATAAAAAGGAAAAGGGCAACCGGGATAGCGAGGACTGCCCTGAAAGCCGGCCCACCCCTTCCATCCATCTGCACCTGAGGACGGGGGGTTGGGGGGGCCCATCTTTAAGGTACCCTAAGGGGGATGCGTGCACCCCAAACGGCTCGGGAACTGTGAGAAGGCCGGGATATTAGTTTGGGGTTGTTTAAGGCTCGTTACAGGCCAAAGGGGGTTTTCCCAAATACTTCCTTCTGTCAGGATTTTGGGGTTTTGCTATCCCACCATTAGCTATTTAAACCGGTTTCATTGTGGGGAAAAAGTTTTTTTCTTTTTGGGGTTTGGGGGGGGAAGTGGGGTAAAATCTTTTAAAGCCAGGCACCCTCAAATTGCGGCCCCCCCAGCTTTTGGGAAATTTACAACCCCCTTCATGATTTTATAAATCAAAAACGTGGGAAAAATGATGGGGATTTTGGAAAGTTTCCCCAAACGCTGGGGGCGGCCCGTTTGGGGATCCCTTTTTAAGTGTGAAAGCTGCTGTGCTGCCCCAATGGGGCCCCCGGGCCCCCCACCAAAATTTGGGTTTCCCGTTGGGGTTTACAGTATTTAAAAGGAAAGGGCCTATCGGTTTTTTCCGGGCCCCAAGGGTTGGGTTTAAAGTTCCAAGGCACCCAAAAAGGATTTCATTTTGGCGGCGCGCTGTGCGCACAGGGGGCCCAGGATACGTATTTGTACATTTGTTTTTTGGGGGATTTTTCAAAACCATCTTGTTTCAGAGAATTCAGTAAAAAAAAAACCGTTTTTTGAGCTGGTGTTGGAGTGGGTTTTCTTTGTCCGTGACTTCGCTGTTTTCCCGGTAAACCTTCCCTCGGTACTCGGCTTACAATTTGGTGTGGCGTTGCAGGATTCAGCGATCGTTTTGGCAGAGCTGGGCGGGAGTCTACCCCCCCCGTCGGGGGCCCGCCGGCCCAGGGGCCAAGCTTGGGTCCCCCCCTACAGAACCTGGCCCAAGGGGGTTTATTTTCCTTTTAGGGCCATTTATTGCTTTTCCCCCCCCAAATTTGAGGGGAAAAAATATGACACTCGGAAAACTGGACAAAAAGGGTGCTTTAACGTTTTTAAAAATTTTAATGTAACTTAGCCCCGGGAAAACCTGGGGGCAGAGCTACCCCTTGGGGGCCCTTGGGGGGGAATTTTTAGGGGGGACAGAAGGGGTGCGACCTGGTCTAAAAGGGGGGAAAGCCGGAAGAAAAATATTCTGGGCTTTTTGGAAAGGGGCCCCAAAAGGGGGGGTTTACCAAAGTGGTGAAACCCTGCAAAGGTTACTTTTTTAACCGGGCCCGCAAAGAAGGGTGAGACCCTCATGGGGTACTCTAATGCCCTGCAGGGAAACTTTTAAAGAGAAAAAGGGGCGGCGGGGCCCCAGGGGCTAGGGGGGCCTTCCCCTTGAATTTTTAAAGCTACTAAGGCCCAGTTCATTGTGGGACTGTACAATAAATCCTTGGGGGCCCAAATTGAAAGGGGGAGGGAACCGGGAATTGGACGACTAAATGATTTTTTTAAAATTTGTCTACTTAGCCACTGTAGAGGGGGAAAGGGGAAAAGCCCATCCCCGTATTTGGTTTAAGGCTGGGTTTTTTAGTACCCCAAAGCAAGCGGGAGAACAGGGGACGCAGACTCTTTAACAAATGTGGCCCAAATGCCTTTTGGCGAGTTGAGGAACTTGGGCTTGAGGTGCCCGATAAAGGGCAGAACGGCCACAAGCTCCAGAATGACTTCGGCTTCCCCCCAGCACCCCCTTTCAGTTTCAGCTCCAAAGTGGGGTCCAAACCAAAAAAGGGGTTTACCGGGGTTTTGCAGAGGTATAGGGGGCCCCTCTGCGGGGGGCTTTTTAAAACAAAAGGGGCCACTTCTCCAGAGATTTTTGTGCAAAATGTAAGGGCGTCCCGGGGGCGTTTTAAAAACAAACCCAAACCCGCCACAGTAGCGGGGGCTTTTCCCTGTGGGGGGGGGCAAAAAAAACCAAACCCCCAGGCTTTGAGGGGGACGATCTTTGTCAGTAGCCCTTTTATGGAAGGGCGGGCTAAAAAGGCAAAAAGGTGCATGTTGGGTTTGTTTCTGGGTCAGAGGTGTCCCCTGATGCCCTTGGATTTCTTTGAGAGACATTTTTGGGAAAAGGGATGGAGCCAGAAGTTTGGCACGCTTTTTTAAAGGTGACGGCATTTCAACTTTTGGGTGTGGATGTACAAGGGATTTGTTTGGATGCAGGTCCGACTGTTTGGTAAAGACATTGGCAAAAAGGGATTTGGGGTTGTGCTGGGGATCCCCCCCATCAAGAAAAGGGGGGAAAGTGATCCGGGGTTTTTGAAGGGTGCCCCGAGACCGGGGTTCATCACCTCTTTTCCAAGGGGGCCCAAAAATTTTTGGCAGCGGGCCCCCCACGAAAGGGGCCCACTAAAAAAGCCCTTACGACGATGGTGAGGACCCTCAGTCGGGAAAAGGGAGCCCCACATCCGGTTGTTTTTGGGGGCACGTAAAATTTTTGTCAGCAAAAGCCCCGACAAGATCACGCCCGCATGAAAAAATATTGTACTGCCGTGGGGGGAACCGAGGGAATTGAATGGGGGGAAAAGTTTGGTTAAAACCCCCCTTCACGGAAAGAGTCCCAAAACCCGCCACTGTGGAGGGGGGATGGGGTTCCCGTGGGGTTGCCTCAACGTAAATGGACAGCGATTTTAAATTTCCCCGCAAAAACCCCAAAAATACCCAAAGTCCATGTTCCTGGAGAAGGGATATCTCCCGGCGACCTGGAAAAAACGTCCACTAGGGCCCCGACAAAAAGGCGGCTTGGCCCTTTGCAGGGGGGTTTCCAGAAGGGCGAGCCCCCGGCGGGGAAATTTGGAATGGTCGAGTGATTAGGGCTCGATGGGAAATTGACCGGGGCGGACCCTTTCTCCGGGAAAAACAGCTGCGGGAAGTTCCCCTCGGGGAATTCCAGGGGGGGTGTTCTAAAGGGACATAAGGGAAAGACTTGGGTGTGCTTCTCCCATCGAGCTTGAAATCCCCAAAGGGGCGATGCCCCCCCCAATCCGAGAACGGTCCCGGACAAATCCCCCCCAAAAATTGAAAACCGGGAAGGAAAAAGCCCAGGGTTTGGCCAGCGGGTTTGGAAAATATGGGTGTTTCAAGAGAGTCAAAGCCCCGGGGCCCCCAAAAGTTGTTTTGGGTGAAAAAAGTTTGGCCGTTTTCATTTCTGGTTTAGACTACGGGGAAAGCTAAATCCCCCGGGCCATTCGTGTTGTCCTTTACCCCCCTCCGCGGTTTTGAAGATTTCGCTGTCCGCTATAGGCCATGCAAGTTCTTTTCGACCCCTGCCTTTGGCCAGGGGTTTTACTAAAAAGGGGTTAACAGTGGCTGAGAATTTTTAGGGAAAAGGAAAGCTTTATTCTGCTAGGGGGCTCTATGAGTTAAAATCGGATGCCGTTTGGGTTTCCCAAACCGCCCCAAGGGTTTTTCCCAAAGCGGTGATGGAAAATTTGTCTGGGGAATCTTAAACTTTGAGTCGTCGGGTTCTCCCTGCGTTGTGGGGGTGTGGGGGAAATTTCGTTGGGCCCCGACCACCTTCGGAAATTCGGCGGGTTTTCTAAAAAGTTACGGGGCCCTTGGGTTAAAAATTAAAAGCCAAAAAAAGGGGTGCCAGCTCCTCCAGCAGCAAATAGATTTACTTGGGACGGTGGAAAATTTCAAAAGGGGGTACACCCGGGGCCCCCGAAAGGGTGGAAGCAGTCCAAAAACGGGCCCTCCCCGTGTACACTACGGGGGTTTTGCGGGCATTCCTGGGGACGGCTGGGGGTTAAAAAGGGAAGGTTTATACCCTGTTTGCCTTCTGGGGGCCCCCTTAAATGAGTTACTTAGAGATACTGCTGGGGGTCCAAAGAATGGGCCCTTTTAAAGTGGGGCCTCGGCAGCAAGGGGCTTTTGAAGCGGTAAAAAGAGGCGAAGACATTTGCCCCAAAATTCGGGCCCTTTTATGCGCGGTTCGACCCCCCCTTTCTGTGTATATGGGGGAGTTTCATGGGTTGGGGGTTTGTACGCCCCCAAGGGCCAGGGGGGAGGGAGAGAGGGAAATTTGCCTAGGGCCAGTGGGGTTCCTTGGGGAGTAGAGCACAATCCTTTAAAATTTATAGTCCTTTAATTTGGGAAAATTGGGGCCCCTGTTTGTGGGCCATGATAAAAGGTTTCCCGCAGGTACCTGACAGGTGCGGGGTTTAAATGTCAAGGACCGACAAAACCCAAAGGGGCCTTTTGGAGAACCCCTAAGTTTGGGAGCCCTGGGGCAGAGATGGGGGGGCCCCCGACTTTCAAAAAAACCAAATTTTCCGCATTAAGTTTGGCCCGGGGAGGGAAAGGGGAAAATTTGCCAAATCCCCTCTCTCGGGTCCCAGTCAGATTTTACCATCCCCCCCGACTTTGATGGGGTTTTGAGGACATAAAATGCCCGACTTTAGCCAGTTCCCCTGCTTTTCCCCGGACTTTTGGCACACTAAGGGGGGTGGTGTCGGGGATGCATGGTTTTGGGGAAAGCCCAAGGTGGACTGATTTGGCGGGGGGTCCAGGAGGGTTTCCCCGTTTTACGGGAAAGTAAAGGGGTTTGGGCCCCGGTCTCGGGTCTGGCCCCGACCGGGAGAAAGGGCCCAAGTGATTTCAGGGGGGGAAAAAAGCTGTTGAGGGCGTGGGTTAAGCTGTGTTTTCCCCCGGGGGTCCCCCTTGGGGCTGGAAAATTACTTACAATCATTTGCCCCCACGGGACAACAGTTTGGGTTATCCCTTTGTCATTAAGACCAGAGGGCCCGCTAGGGGAAAAGCCCAGGGAAAAGGAGGCGCCATTTTGGGAGTCAAAAAAACCCTATAAGTGGCTTCAACGATTTGGTTTAATGCCCTGTTTTTTTTAAAGGGGTGTTTGAAGCTTCCCCTCAAGGGTCTTTACCTGTGGGTTAAGAAAGACCCACTAAAACGCGGGCCCCCCTTTTCAGACCTTTCCGGGGAACCCTGGGGCCCCTTGAGCTCCTGGGATTGACTAGGGTGCAGATTGGGTACTCTGCCTTTTGGGCATTGAAAATGCTTGGTCATGACAGACCATTTCACAAAGTATCCCGGGGCCCTTGTCCCCAATAGGGTTCAGACTGCAAAAGTTTTGCTGCTGAGGTGATCGAAAGCATTTTTATACAGGTGTTTGGGTCCCACAGAGGATAATTCCAAAAAGGGGGGGTTTTTCCCAAAAGGGGCTAAAATTTGAGCGAAATGTACCATTTGTATGGGATTGAGCTTTTCCCATAACTGTATCATCCGCAGGGGAACGGGGGCTTGTAAAAAGGTTTAATGCACCCTTACCCGTGCTCCCAAAACTTTAGAGGCCCAGCCAGAAAAAAATTTTGGGGGCCTGAGACCTCCCTGAGTGTTGGGGGGGCCTATAACAATAGGGTGCCAGTACCAAGGTTACCCCCCAACAAATTTTGATGTTCAGAAGACCGGGGGTCAAAGAGATTGAGGATCTTCACATGCCCGGTCCGAAAAATTCACCCCCGCCCCACTACCCGGGGCCCCTTTGGGGCCCAAAAACCCCGCCGCCGACGCGGACGGTGCAAAAAGGTTGTAGGAAAAGCGTCAAAACAAGTGGTGACCCTAAACCCCGGGGCCCTGTGCAGAGAGACAGTTTTGCCCCAGGGGGATTGGGTTTTCAGGGTTTTCAGGAGTAAGGGGCCCCATCTGGGAAGTTTTTTTGGGAGGTGGGAGGCGGTCCAATTTTTTGTGTTCAAGAGAAGGGGGGGACCCGGGGCCATCCCGTCTACTTTGTAGACCCTTTTGGGCAGGGGGCCCATCCCCAAAAATCGGGCCAGAAATATGTTGACGCGCTGTGTTTTTGGGGTTGCCTGAAATTTCCCCCGAAGTACCTCCCCCTGTCCAGCGCCCCCCTTTGTCGAAGTTTTGGTTTGGGCGCCCATTGCCGGTTTCAATTTGGGTTCCAGCTGGGACAATTTTGGCACCCGGGGATGAGTGGGGGAAGCCAACAGCCCCTTCCCCGGGGGAAATGTCCCGGGAAGCCCTGGGCCTTTTTGCCCCCACTTTAGGCGCCCGAACCAACGCGGGTTGTACCCCCCAGCGCCTAGGGCCCCAAGACGAGTTTGTTTTGGGGGGGGTTGTCGGGGGACGCCCTTCTAGTGGGGGGGTTTTGTTGGTAGGGGAAAACAGCCTCCTGTGTTTTCCAAGAAAAAACCCCCATGCATGACATTTGTGAAATATTTATTTGTATTCTACTGTGGCACAGATGTCACTATGTCCAGTTTCCAGTATATGCAAATGGGGGCATGTAGCAGCCGTTTTAGAAGCTGCTAGAAACTCAGAGAAAAAACTGACAGGGACAGTTGAGCTAAAGGACCCAGGATTCACAGTCATTCCAGGGAAAAAAGGGAGAGCCTGCCTGTCTTCACGACGCCATCTAGATGAGAGAGAAGGAGAGGGGAAATTTCCGGTAAAAAGGGAAAAAGCTACCAGGATGCAAGGCTGTCTGCGCCGGAACCATCCCAATCCCATCCATCTCACCTGAGGACAGGGATTGCGGCCCCATCTTTAAGGAACCTCAGCGGTTTGCGTGACGCCAACGAGCTCAGGACTGTGCGAAGGCCTTATATTAGTTTCGTTAGTTTAGGCTCAGTTACAGGCCAAAGGAGGGTTTCCCAAATACATCCTCCTGCTCAGGACTTGGAGAGTTTGCTATCGCACCATTAGCTATTTTAACCGGTTCATCTGTGAGGGAAAGTTTGTTTCATATGTGTGTTTGGGAGGGAAGTGGGTAAGTCATTTAAGCTGTGTAAGCTGCTGTGCTGCACCACGAGCCCCCTGCAACTGCCACCACACACAATTGTTCCCGTTGGTGATTACGGTATTAAAAAGGTAAGGGGTTATCGGCCTTTCCGAGCCCCACGGTTAGGTAAAGTTACCAGGCATCCAGAGAGTACACTTCTGGCGGCGCGCTGTGCAGCACAGGGGCCCGGGATACGTATTTGTACATTTGTGTTTGGGGGATCTGTTCACCATCTTGTTTCAGAGAATTCAGTAAAACAAACCGTTGTTGAGCTGGTGTTGGAGTCGTGTTCTTTGTCCGTGACTTCGCTGTATTCCGGTAAACCTGCCCTCGGTACTCGGCTTACACCAATACCCCACCGTAAACTGTAAAATTCCTTTCAGAGGAGAAATTTCTCCCGTGTTGAAAATCTCTATCATATACAAGACTGCAAAATGTATCACACTCCATAACAGTTCATAAAATAAATTCAGACCGTGGACCAGACTGTAAGGCCATGTTCACACGGCTTATTTGGGCGCAGATTGGAGAAATCCGGCTCGCAATTACGGCTTGAATAAGCCGTGTGAACCGGGCCTTAAATTAATTGAACTCCAGGCCCCTAAATAAATTCAAAGCTGAAATACATTATATCCCAGCTCCAATATGTATGAGACCCTAGACCGGACTTCAAAATTACGGTAATAAGAACTTAGACCAGGCTCCTAAACCAATTGAAAACGTAATTAAAATCATACATCAGACCAGACTCCTAGATAAATTTACACTCTAGACCAGACCCCTCAGTTTAGAACCCAGACAAGAATCTAAATTATTAAAAACTTAACTAGACCCCTATATTTTTTTCTACTCTAGGCCCATAAATTATGTTAGACCCCAGACAATACCTCAGAATTAATTTGGACTTCAGACCAGACATTAAAATTAAATCAGATTTCAGACCCACTAAATAAATTCATACCACACACCAGATTGCAACATTTTTTTGAACCCAAAACAAATTCCGTTCCTGGATTAGAACCCAAAATAATTCAGTGTGCAGATCAGAATACAAAATTAATTAATTCGCCTCACCAGACCTTAGGTTAATTAATAACTTAGAACAGATGCCTTAATTAATTTGGACCTGAAACTAGAACCCTAAATTGATTTAGTCCTCATACTAAGCCCCTTAAGCCCTTACTGACATGTGACATAAACTTACGCCATCATGCCGGTAAGGCGCTATGGAGCGGGCTTACTTAGGGTGCTTTCCCACAGTGCGTTTTTGGTGCGTTTTTTTAATGCATTTTTTGTGCAAGAAGGCACAGCAGTTAATGCTGTACAATGATTTGGGATTTGTACCGTGATTTTTGCCCCGATTTTTGCTGTGTTTTTTGTGCAGCAATGTAAATCATTAATTGCTGTGCCTTCCTGCACAAAAAACGCATTAAAAAACACACCAAAAACGTGCTTTGTGAAAGCACCCTTATGAGTCCTTTCCATAGGTGGCGGGTGCGGCTGTTAATTACAGCTGATACCCGCTGCTAACAGCAGGGATCAGAGATGGCACCAATCACTGTTGTTTAACCATTTTGATGCCATAGTGCTTACGGCTGCGACGTCTAATTGAATGAACGAGATTGCAGGGTGTCAAACGGTTACCACGGCAGCTGGAAGCCTAATGTAGGCCTCATGACTGCCATGTTAGCGCTTCTGTTACTCCTGCTTCACCTGTGCTATCTTGGTACACCCTTCTGCTTGCACATGTGCTTCCATACTCTTCCTCCATATGTGAATGGAAAAAGGGTAACCTAGGCTAAAGCATTGCATATACAGTATCTCACAAAAGTCAGTACATTCCTCACATCTTTGTAAATATTGCATTTTATCTTTTCATGAGAAAAAACTGGTGATATGATACTTTGATTCAATGTTGTCAGTGGTTTACATATTGATGGCTGTGTATTGAGTTATTTTGAGGGCAAACCAAATTTGCACTGTTACACAAGCTGTACAGTGACTAATTTACATTGTATGAAAGTGTCATATCTTCAGTGTTGTCACATGAATAGATATAATACAATGTTTACAAATATGTGAGAATTTACTCACTTTTGTGAGATACTGTATATCTTGACTTCCATACCTAGATTGTTGCACATGGAGAGTAGCTATACCTGTTAATCTACATGTTTCCTGTAAATAAATAAATTATCTACATTTCATGAATTAACCCCTTACCGACCTATGATGTATGAGTACGTCATAGCGCTGGTAAGCGACTTTTAAGTGGGATCGCAGCACGGCCGCAGGGTATTAGCAGCTAATTGCTGTTTAACCCCTTAGATGCCACGGGAAAGATGGTTGCGGCATCTAAATGAATAAAAAACGGGGCCACGCACCGTTCTTCACTCCGATCGGAGCAACCGCAGCGTAACTTTGGAGATCCGATGGCTGAACATGGCAGCGGGAAGCCTTGTGAAGGCCTCCATTGCTGCCATGTTTTGAATTTCCCCATTTCCGTCCCCAGGCAGGAAGTGGTGAAACCACCATCTTGGTACACCCTAATGCATTGTCTATGCAATGCATTAGACTGTATTAACGATCGTGCCCCCTACTGCTGAAGTGCCCTAGGGGGACTCAAAGTAAAAAAAAAAAGTTTTAAAGTGTAAAAAAAATTAAAAAGTATTAAAAGTTCAAATCACCCCCCCCCTTCGCCATTTTACAAATAAAAAAAATAAAATAATAAAAAGTTACACATATTTGGTATCGCCGAGCCCGAAAAGTCCGATCTATAGAAATATAATGTCATTTATCCCGTGCGCTGAACACCGTAGAAGAAAAAAATTCCAGACGGCAAAATTGCTCATTTCACATCCCATAGAAATTGGAATAAAAGTGATCAAGAAAGTCGCATGCATTCCAAACTGCTAGCTATAAAAAGCAAACTTCAGCCTGCAAAAAAAACCACCCTCATTGACTTCTGTAGGTCTTAGTACAAAAATGGCGCCACGGCGCAAATTTGAAAAATATAAAATGTTTGGAATTTTTTTACGGTACCAAAACATAACGGAAACCCTACATGTTTGGTATTGTGGATGCGTATCAACCTGTAGAATACAGATAAATAGAGATGGGCGAATCAATTCTAACGAAGTGGAATTCGTTTGGAATTTCAGGAAAACTTCGGTTCGGGTACGAAGTCGAATTTGGGGTACTTCGGGTGTTATCGTGAACGAAGTGTGCTTTCGATTGATAATATGGCTGTTGCGAACAGCCACATGGCGCTACATGGGCAAAGCACTCTGGGGGAAGAAGGGCTATAGCGCATGACATGTGCAGAGGATGAAAGCCAATCAGAGAACGGCGGGATTCTGTGACGGTCACCGCACTGTATAAGACCCCGAGCGCGCGCGCTCGGGAGCTCACACTCCTCTCACTGTACTGTCAGGGAAGGTGCTGCTGCGGGTGGATGCGCTTTCTGTAAAGAACTGATTTTTTAACAACAGCGATTTTTTTGTGGGGTTGTCCTCCTGCTTGTCTCAGAGAGGGGGGGGGTTCTGTTCTTGAATGTTCTTTTTCTGATTTTTTGGGGTATTGGATCTGAAATCCAGTGTGCGTCCACTGCAGCCTGCATATACATTCATATAAATTTCCCAAAAAGTGGGATCTAAGCAGTTCCTGGTTTGTATTCATTTATAGTAACAGCGTTTTTACAAACAAATACCAATTCATTTTGGCACTGATCGCAATTTCTATTGCGCCAATTTACATCCAGGGGTTAAATTAAGCGTTGTTTTGCTGGTGTGATGACAAAAATAAATCGTCTTTTTCAAGCCAAATTTATATTTTTTTGTTTGGTTGCCAAATTCACAAGCAAAGGTTAATTACAATTTTACTCTTGTTGTGTGGCGTAGGAACACACAATACACCATTGTAACACGCTTACAAAGCTATAGTTTGTGGTGGGCAATTCTATTTGCGCGCAATTTACATACAGGGGTTAATTAAGCGTTGTTTTGATGCTGTGCTGACAAAATTAAACCGTCTTTTTCAACACCAAAATTATTATATATTTGTTTTTGGTAGCCTAATTCACAAGCTAAGGTCTAATTACAATTTTCATTCTTGTTGTTGTATGGCGTTAGAAATAATAGCCTATTGTAAACCTACAAAGCTACTAATTTGTCGGTGGCTCAATCTATTGCGCCAATTTAATCCAGGGGTTAATTAAGCGTTGTTTTGCTGGGTGTGCTGACAAAAATAAAAAACCGTCTTTTTCAAACGCCAAATAGTATATATTTTTTTTGGTAGGCTAATTCACAAGCAAAGGTTAATTACAATTTTATCTCTGTTGTGAGGGTACGAAAAATACGCCTTTGTATAACGCTACAAAGCTACTAGTTTGTGGTGGCTCAATTCTATTGCGCAATTTACATCCAGGGGTTAAATTAAGCGTTGTTTTGCTGGTGTGCTGCCAAAAATAAACCGTTTTTCAACGCCAAATATTATCTTTTTTTTTTTGGTAGCCTTAATTCACAAAGCAAAGGTTAATTACAATTTTATCTCTTGTTGTTTCGGTCGTAGGAAAATACGCCATGGTAACACGCTACCATAGCTAGAGTTTGTGGTGGCTCAATTCTACTGCGCAATTTACATCAGGGGTTAAATTAAGCGTTGATTTGCTTGTTTGCTGACAAAAATAAACCGTCTTTTTCAACGCCAAATTTTTATTTTTTTTTTGGTAGCCTAATTCACAGCAAAGGTTAATTACAATTTTAATCTTTGTTGTGTTGCGTAGAAAACGCCATTGTTAATACGCTACATAAGTACTAGTTTGTGGTGGGCTCAATTCTATGGCAAATTTACATCCAGGGGTAATTTTATGCGTTGGTTTGGCTGGCTGTGCTGACAAAAATAAAGTCTTTTTCAACGCCAAATATATATATTTTTTTTGGTGCCTAATTCACAAGCAAAAGTTAATTACAATTTAATTATTGTTGCGGGGGTGTGGCGTAGAAAATACACCATTGTATACACGCTTACAAAGCTAATAGTTTGTGGTGGGCTCAAATTCTATTGCGCAATTTACATCCAGGGGTTAATTAAGCGTTGTTTTGCTGCTGTGCTGACAAAAATAAACCGTCTTTTTCAACACCGAAATATATACATTTTTCTTGTGCATAATTCAAAGCGAGGTTAATTAAGCCTGTTTGTGCTTTTACATTTTAGTAAATACACACAGTGCTTGTAAACGACACATACAAGTAAATTTTTTCTGGCCATTTGGGTGAGCGCAATTTATAATCCAAGGGTACCAAGCTTGTTACTGGGTTCTTTGGAAGTCAAAAACAGGGTGTATGTTTATCATATAAGATAGCTTCATCAAACGTGTCTGTACATTTTAGAACAACAGTATGTCAGACAGAGAGTGTGGCTGCTCTGCACTGCGAGTGGCAGTGGCACAAACATTTCTGAAAACGGGCCCAGGTCGCCAGCACTGCAAGGGGAGCGTTCGCAGCAGGGGGTCACTCGGTTGAGGCCATCACTGCGCTGTCATCTAGCGGCGTCCTCCCGTGTGTTGTTCAGCAACCCAAGTGTTCTTGATTGGTTGACTCGGTCATCCTCTTCTCCCAGATGAACATCTGACAACCCCAGCCAAGAGTCGGTGGGATCCTCAGACCACAACACATTAGTTGGCATGGCCCGGAGCCGGGAGCGGGTCAGCGGCCCTAACTGTCTCAGCCGCCTCTGTCCCATCCAGTTCCCACAGCCAGGGATTCTACTATGTGGTCTGTGGCTCAGCGCCACTATATAGCGAGGATGAACATTTTGAGGAAGGGCAGTCAGCAGTACTTGGCAGCGAAGAAAATGGGGCCAATCAATATCCCCAGCTTCTTGCAGTAGGCGGGCAAAGTATAGATGTGGAGAGTGGCATGATGGAGGTCATGGTGGTGAGAGGTCAGGCCTCGGCCTTACCAAGACGGGATGAAAGGGACAGTCAGTGACGATAGAAACACAAATAGATGATGATGTAATGCCGAAGCACTTGGGAGCCGGGTGAAGCAAGGGTTCTTCATCGTCAGGAGAGAGGGGTCATCTTGCAGCAGTCAGGCAGCGGCGCGAGCCAGCAAGTGGGGTTGTGTGGCCGGGAGTCAGCTGGTGCGCAGTGTGAGGTGGGAGCCAAGGGCCACGGGGTAGAAAACCCGCTTCGCAGGTCCAAGACAGTAGCGTGCTAGGGGTCAGCGATAGGGCAGAAAAACCACCAAAAAAAAAAAAAAAAAAATAAAAAAAACCGGCGGCAGTAGTCACTCAGTGCGGAGCGTTGGCGGTAATATCAGCTACTCGGCGGTGTGGCAGTTCTTGGCTAAGACACCGGAGGAGTCCGAATATGGGGTATAGTGCTGAATCTGTGGGCAGAAAGTGAAGCGGGGCCAGGGAGCTAAACGTTGGCACTAACGCCCTGCGTCCGAACACATGCAGCGTCACCATCCGGTGGCCCTGGAGATTACGTGGCTTCAGATTGTGGTGGGCCATCCTGCCGCTGCAGCTGGCGTAGCAGCAGCGGCCAGTGGCACGCCATGCCATTTCAGCCAGTCAAGGCTCCACCACTCTGCAGAAGGCAGCTGTTTCTCTTTGACATCTTCATCCCGGTCCAGATGCTCCTGCTCCTCGTACTATGGCGCCTGCAGTCGTCAGAGAGGCGATAGTAAAGAGACATCAGTATGCGTTCCAACCTCCTAAGGGTGCAGCAGCTGACCGTGTGTCCTGTCCAAGTTGTTGGTTTGTTGGTACTGCAGTCCCTCCCTTCCAATGGTGGACTTCTGCACCTTTCAGAGAACTAAGCTTTGCCGAGCCGTGTTGGTGAGTTCCAAGCCGTAATTTCTTTTCAAAAAGGCAGTAGTTCCAGCACTTCTTAATTATGTAGAACAGGAAGTGGGTCACGTCCTTGAGCTTATCGGTTTGTTCCAAGGTACACGGCAGCGCGACGTTATGGAGCTGTAACGTCGGTTCAGGGCCAGTACATGTCCTTTACGGCCCACTGGGTGAATGTGCTGCCTGCCCAGGCACACCAACAACTTGGACGAGACGCCGCTTTATCCTCCCGTTGGTCAAACTGCGGCTCTGCGCCAATGTCCGCTCACTCCTCCCTCCACCACCACCATACATTCTCAGCCTCCAAATACTGCTCCATCATACAATGTGTAGGGGCACAGCGGTGTCACGCAGTTTAACACTAGACTTGCCTCGGAGAGGAACGAAGTCACCCAGGGAGGAAAAACTGCTCCGCGTCATGCAGAAGAATTCGATGTGTGGCTTTTCTCCGCCAACTGCTAAATCGGAACCTTTGGTGACGGGAACAATGGGAGGGAACATGGTGTTCGCGCTGCCGAGGAGGGATGGTTCCCATGCGCCCTGCATGGCGACGTGTTCAATCTGGTTGTAAAAGGTTCCTGAAAGTCTTCCACGATCTTCAGAAACATTCTGAAATGGCAGGAAAACTGTGCATGCACATCCATTCGTACCAAAGCCAGGAACCCATCCTCGAGTTTGCAGCGCCATACGGCCTTCCCCAACACGCTCTGATATGCGATGTTCCACCCGCTGGAATTCCAGCCTGCACATGTTGGACCGACTGTTATTGAACCTGAGAAGAAGGCCATTATCGATTTTTTGATGATCCGAGGCAGACAGAAGTACTCCCCTGTTTGTAACTTTGATGTCAGCCAGTGGAAGCTCATGCGTGACACCGGCCGTTTGTTGAGGCCATTACGAGGAGGCCACGTTATTTGGTCAGTCGCCAGGACTACGGGATGAAAATACGTCATTCCACTGTTTCTATGTCCTGGAAACAGATGCTGAAAAATCTGTCTGGGCAGGGGACTGGAGTTTGTGGCGAACTACATCTCGTGGCCACATGGAGTCCGGTGGGGGACTGAGATGGAGGGAAGGTAGGAGGAGAGGACATTGGAGCAGAAGCATTGTCTGGTGAAATGAGTGGATTTTCTACCCAGGTGACAAGAGAGGTGGAGGCCAGGAGCAGAATGGAGGAGGTGGATGGTAGATGAGGAAGACGAGGCAGATGACTCCCAGAGCACCGTGGGCAGTAGACAGTGGAAATGGAGGCAGGGAGCCCCTCGGAGTCACTTGTGCTGGATGTCCCGCTGCATGCTTATTTGCCTGGCTAGTGACCAGCCGAAATAGTCAAGCATCAGGGCAGAGGTTGGACTTCAGGCTCTCCACCCTATTGGACCCTCGCTACGGTCCAAAATGGGAGCTTTTTCCCAGCTATTGAGAGGGAAAGCCAAACTCAAATATATAGGGAAATCCTCCGGAATCAGATTGGCCGATGCCTATGTGCAGGACATCCGTCCGCCTTCTGACAGGTCTGACCGGGGGGGGTTCCTCAGCGCTCACGTACTTACTGCGCGGCTGCCTGGGGAGTAGGTGGGGGGGTAGGAGCCAGTACAGCCTCCACTGCAGTAACCTAAGTTGGAGTCACTAATGAGCAGCTTCCTTCACCCGCCTATGAGGAGGGCAGTCACCAGCAGCAGCAGCAGCAGGCCATGGAGCATTCCCTGAACCAACAAGTTGTGGTCCTTCTTGACAGCACTCTGCCACCCCAGTAGAAGATCCGCTGGACTAAGGGCAGCCAAACTGGATGTGGTGCCGCATACTGCGAGGTTTTGCAGGGAGAAGGCTGTCCTGCGCCTGGCCAGTAGTGTTGTGGCATCCAGAGGGGTTTCATTGCGGCGGGGGCATCTCGGTTACCCCAAGGTGAACCCGCTTTCCACGGGAAATGTTGAACGATGACCTTTGTCAAGATTTGATATCAGGGTGTGGAGTCGGCCAGGATTTCCACTACACCATTGCCTTAGGCGTCAGTCTGGGTTCAAACTAACCGGCCTCAGCCTCGTATTCTGATGCCGCCACCCGGCCTGATGCCATCACAGCTGGCTGGATGTTTCTCCATCTGCCTACCACGTCTTTACCGGGACTGGTTTGCCACACTCAACACTCTGTCATTGTGCCACCTCTATGTGCTCATGCTGCTCTGCCTGTTGTGTTGCCGTGACTATCACACTGTGTCATTGTGCCACTCTGCGGCCTGATTACTGTTTTGTCCACCTCCAGAATGTCATTGTGCCACTCTCTGACCTCATTTTTTTTGGGGGCTGTTGCTCCTGTATCACCCTCCACTCCTGTCATTGTGCCACTGCCTGACCATCATGCTGCTGCCGCCGTTACTCCGCTCTCTAGTCTTTGTTGCGCTCTGTGGCCTAATACAATTTTGCCACCTGCAGAAATGTCATTGTGCCACTCTCGGACTACATGGCTGCTGCTGTGGACTCATGTCGTGCCCTCCACACTGTGTCATTGTGCCACTATGTCTGACCTCTTGCTGCTGCCGTGGCTGCCGCCGTGCCTCCCACCTGTGGCCTACTCTGTTTTGCCACGCCAGGAATTTGTCATTGTGCCACTGTCTGTGACCTCATGCTGCTGATGTGGCTGCTGCGTGCTTCCACACTGTGTCATTGTGCCCACTGTTTGACCTTATGCTGCTGCTGTTTGCCTCTTGCCGTGCCTCCTACATGTGTCTTTTGTACCACTTCTTTGGTCCCTTACTCCTTTTTTGCCAATCTCCAGAATTTGTGCATTGTGCCACTGCCTGACCTCATGCTTGCTGCCCACCGTGATCCACACTGTGTCATTGTGCACTTGCGGTCCTGGGTATCTGTTTTGCACTTCCAGAATGTCATTGATGCCATGTTGACCTCATGCTGCTGTGGCTGCCGCCGTTCACTCCACACTCTGTCAATAATGATGCAACTGACTCTCAGTTTGTTTTTTTTCCTGCTTTTGCTGCCAGGACTTTATCAGTTCGTCTGCTTCAGTTTTTTGGTCTGTTTTGCCCCCATCCCCATTAAGTGCCCAGGGCATTTTAAAGTGATGCGAGATTCTATGGCGGCGGCAGTCATGTGCGTGTTCATACTAAAACACAACATTGTATATGAAGACCAAACCAAGCCCCCTTCTGCATATTTACGCATGGACATACTTCTACAGCACCCTGCAGGCTCTGGGCAGCCTGGAAATAGCTGTTTTTTAACGTGATTCGTGCCGACGTATTTCGGACCGAAACGTATTTTGTCGGAAAATTCGGCGCGACGTGACCGAAACCGAATTTTTGAGAAATTCGCCATCTTACAGATAAACACATATTTTTTACAAAAGTATGATGAACTTCGTAAAAAAAAACTCCAGCAACCGTGGTGCAAGTACTTTTTTTCACAATTTGGCCCCCTTACAATTTTTTTGCCATTCCCCCGTAGATTCGATAGTAATATGAATAACACCATTCGAAAGCGTACCAAAATTGTCCCGAAAATAAAGGCCCTCATGTGTCTATGTAGGTGGAAAAATAAAAAAGTTATGGCTTTCAGAAGGCAAAGAGGAAAAAAATGTAGAGCCATATTATTATGACCGTCTGTCAGGAAGGGGTTAAAGACAATGCTTGCCATGAATTTACTAAAGCTTTATATGGGAATGAAAATCCTCACCTCCACCTCCCTCCAGACTCACATAATCAAGGTGTGCCATACTAACATTATTTCCTTGATAGATAGAAAGGGAGATAAAATCTTAACAGGGACAGCAAAATAAACATTACAGGGATGTTCCCTATATATTCCAAAGCCAAACAAAAACATGTTTGGCTGGAGTTACATTTAAAAAATGCATCTCCTCCAACTCACAGACAAATTCAATTAAAGAACAAACCTACAGAATGTATCTTAATTATAACACAGGGACTGCCTGTAAATGTCCACTAAGCATTATCCCAATACACATTCATTTAAAGAATTTATTTAATTTTATTTATTTATTTTCAGTAAATAGATTGAATCATGATGTTATATAAAATGGCATATGGGGTCTAGGAATGTGGTTTATAAGTAAAATTTTGAAAGATGCTTTAAACCTTTTCAAAAAAAAATATTTATATGTGTAAAAACTTTTGTAAAAAATTATTTATGAATACATGTTAGTGAAATTATACCTAGGCCCACTAGTATTAGAGAAAAAGGTTAAATGATTGAATTAGTTTTCATCTTAAAGGGAAATTTTTTTAAATTTTCCAAACAAACACAAAAGGAATTTATTAGTTAGCCCACCTATTCACTTCTTGGTTGGTTTTTGTTTCTCCGGTTACTGATTTCTGATGGTACACATTTGTTTCTATTGTTCATATCAGCATGATGACTGGGATGATTTTTGTAACATTCCATTACTTAATTCTCAGAATTTGTTATGACCATTAAAAGTCCCCTAGATTTTTTAGCCACCCTGACAGTAAACAATCTGTTTTATTAGTATTCAAGTAATCAAAACAATGGTTAGACAAGTTGTTTTTCTGGTGTAAATGAAATACTTTAATGATGACTGAATACCAGGTAACATGTGGTAAATTAATTATTAGTAAAAGCAAAACAAAGATAATGTAAAAGTGACTGCTTGCGTAAATTGGAAACTGTGTATTGCAGTTAACCAATTGTTCTGTATAATAATTAAAGTAACAAATTGTGTTGCAAATTGTAGTAAAAAATGTGAAGTATTAATGATGGTGTTAATGTTACCACATCTCTAAACCACCTGTATAAAAACTTGTATCTGTTAACCAAAATAAAGAATTTTGCATCTGAATCAACTTGATGTGAGGCGTCAATTTTCCGACATAATGCGCATATGTCCATTCTGATATGAATTTGAAAACTGGCACAACGAGGACAAAGTCACAAGCATATAGCGACAACACAAGTGAACACAGCCACAGTAATAACAAAGTGAATGAAAAAACAAAATTTTCTTTCACTTAAAGGTATTTAACAGAAATAACATTAAACATCTATAAATAAAAGTTATCCAAGAGTTCAATATGAGCATCCTTAAGTAAGGTGTCCAAATTTCCAGTATATACATCCACACATATAAATGGCCACATGTATGAAACTGTTTAGGTCTAAAACTCACTCTTTTTCCCATAGTAACCTATGGGCAAAAAAGTGAGTTTTAGACCTAAACAGGTTTATACATGTGGCCCAAATGTTCCCCAATGGGAATGTTCAATAATATAAGGTGTCCAGATATTAGTCAAAACCTATCTCTACCAAATAATATTAATCCAATTCTTTAGAAACAAAAAATAATTTGTTAAAGTGAAGATTTTGGATATTAAAACATTATTTCTGACAGGTAAACAACATTGGAAAGCGAAAGCTGCTATAAAGAAATAGTTATTGACCAAAAAAGAAAAAAGATTGAAAACTTATAGGAAATACACAATGGGTAAAAAATTTTAAGGGAAATGTTTTTAAGAATCCCTGAGACCAAATGTACACAATTCACTTTTTACTTTATCCCTTGTTAACGGGTCAAATTGGTACCTCATACCCATCATAGCTCACTTCCTTTTCATTTCGTTTTGTAGTTCTTATAAAAAGTAAAAAAAAAAAAAACAACAGCAAGTTGTGTAGCTCCCCAACTCCAAGGGGTTCACCCCACCAAAATACAGTATGGCGGGCCCAAACCCCAGCTAAATCCAAGGAGAAAGTAGAAACTAGCTTCTTGTTTGGTAAGATCCGTTAAAACAGAGATTTCTTTATCCAAATCCTTTTAAAATATTTTGCAGCATGGTAAATGGCATTCGTAGGTCAGGACTTAGTATATAAGTGATACATTATAGTAGCAAGACTGACGCATTTCGGATGTGTTGCATCCTTACTCGTAGTTTGCAGTCTAAAACTAAGCAATCAAATTTAAAAGAAAAGCTCAAGTCACATGACATTTGGGGCCACCTATTCCTAATTCAAATCCAACTATGATATGCAGCCAATGACACGGACAGGGCAGCAATGTAAATACAATGAATCGAATAACAATGAACATGGGCAGCTAATAATAATTTGTGTTATTTTGTCTTATGTGAAGTCCTAAAGGAAACGGTTTTTAATCTATGATCCCTGAATCCTGTGAAGGCTTCTTATATAGATCTCCTCCTCTGGTGGAACGGAAAACCCTTTTGAAGTCACAGAAGGAGAAAGATGATAAATCTCCTGCATGGACATCCTGAAAACGCATAGACACCGTGGAAGATTTAAAGCAGTCCTTAATAACCGAGTCAGGGGAGGGATCTCTGATTTTTTTTTATGGGATTGGTGCAACCAAAATTGAATGTTTGGTATTGCTTCATTGCTCGCGGCGGAATCCCGCAAATATTGACATGGCTTTTCCCCCCGCACGTACAATTCGTGTATTGAAAGGCGGGGGGACGGGCTATGAGAGCTATGGATTCCGATTGCGGCACCCGGGATCTTGCCACATATTAAGCGCAATACGCGCTGAAGTACGCCTGCAATTACGCCAGAAAATAAGCCGTGTGAACATACCCTTTCAGGCACTGCATGCAATTAAATAACCATTGATTTACTGTTACAATTTATATAACTATTAATAAAGTATTTTTTCTTTCTTACAAAGGAGGTAAAGTCAATGGTTTTTGTTGCATATTTGCATGCCGTACATTGTTTATGGTCACAACTGTAAAATCCCTTGCTGTTTAGCCAAGGATGTTGAGATTTTTTACTGTCAAAAAGACTGGGTGATAATACCATTCCTAATGTGGGCATCTTCCGTGAGACAAACTGCATATTATTTTGTAGCACATTTTGAATTTGATTCTTATGAACAAGGGTGTCTCTCCTACTATTTCAGTGTTTGTTCACTGTTTTTAACAAACGGATTGGCCCACAGAGGAGCAAAGGAAACCCCATGAGCATGGTGGGCCCCTAGGAATGGTAGACCTTCATCTGCTTATCATGGAGAAAGGCATTGAGAGAGTGGAAGAAGAGGCATGTGCAGAATGTTCAGTCATGTACAGTAGCTGTAGGGTGGGTCCCAAGAGTCAATGACTCTGTTCAACTTCTGTGGTGGTTTCCAGACATCCTAGTGACTGGCAGTTTTTTTATTCTGGCTTTCCCCCCAAATTTTTTAAAGACTGCGAATTTTTGGTACTATGTAAAGATTAGTATTAATTGGTCTCTACGTTTATGTAAGCAATGAACAGATGACTGCAAGATCAGCCTACCACGTTTGTTTGTCCCTGTACCCAAAGAGGCAATGGGTTGCTAAAAAAAGTAGAACAAAAACATGGGAATTTTTATTTTAGACAATTTTTAAAACTGCATCATTTTCCATATTTTATGTACTGGGATAATCCGCTATGAGGTATTCTTTTTCCTATTGATTTATTTTTTATTCATAGTTGTCCAGGATAGAATAACACAACTACTCTGGGAATGGGGGGGGGATTTGAATTTTAAGAAAACAGTACTGGAAAATGAGTATAACCTTGATTATTCTATATGCTACTCAGATGCAATCCTATTTTATTTTTACAAGCATTTCTTGTATATCTAATTTTAAAGAAATTTGCAGTGCAATTGTGGTTCACACCAACCCACAGTATGTCTGAGGTCCTGTGAGCACCATACGCCAGGAAGCGGGGTGCATACTTTTACCTTGTTCGTTGAGACTATAGTTTGCTGTGCCCTTTCCACCCTAGTCAGGTTGATGACTCTGTTGTGTGCCCACCAAGAAACAAAAGCCAAATGTGAAAGCTTACAATGATAACTCCGTCAGTGAGGTCAATATAGAACACACCCCACAAAAACTGATTTTTATAAAGGGGGTTTTCTACAACAAACAAGGGGTTTTAAAATCTGTAAGACCCTTGACTGATCGTCTAACCCCATCACCTCCATATGCAGTAAAATCTTACAGTCAGATAGTTTTAGTGTTTAGGGCCCCCAGTTTATTTTGCTTTTGTTTTTTATTTTGCAAATATGTTAAGTTTTATAATTCAAATTGTTTTTCTTGATATTGAATACTTTATATTATGTGGTGCATTGTGTCCAGGACTGGGACAAAGTATTCTGATGTCCTAGGCAAATAAGACATACAGCACCCCCGGTGGAAAATACAGCCCACTCCATACCTCCTTGTGCCCGTTTTCTGCCTGGGGTGAAGTAGCGCCCTAGGCGGTCATCTACCTTCGACTACCCTGTGTCTTGGCCCTGATTGTGTCCAATATGTAGTCAACTTTATTAGCTGAAAGAATGGTGTTTTGTGTCTTTTTACTTGTATTATAAGTTACTGTTAATATTTGTACATTATATATGGCAGTATGGTGGCTAAGTGGTTAGCATTGTTAGATCCTAGCTTCAACACAAGTATCTAGTTTCTATGTTCTTCCCGTATATATGTGTGAGTTTTCTCTGGGTAATTTAGTTTTCTCCTACATTCCAAAAACATTGATAGGTTTATGTGGAAATTAGAGAAATTTATTGGCACTACATAAATGACTAATATAGACAACATAAAATGTATTCACTGATCAACAATAACATTAAAATCACCTGACTGATATTGTCTACCTATGATCAAAAAAGCTCTAAGCCATTAAAAGGGGTTTCTGCCACAAGGAAAAAAACAGGGCCCGGTACAGGCAGTCCCCGGTTAAAAGGGGGAAAAGGGGGAAGGGTAGTTTTTGTTCTTAAGTTAAAATTTGGTTTAAGCCCGAAAAAACGGGAAATATTTTTTTAAAAATTTTAATTTTCCAGAAAAATATTTTTTGGGATAGTACGGGGAACATTTTTTTACATTTGTTTTGCTTTGGGCCCCTTTTTTAAAGATTTAACCTAAGTTCGTATCTATTTTCGCTGTGGCATGCGGGGCATTTTGGTTACCCTTGGTGCGTGACTCAGGGGTTAAATTGTGGGCCACGCCCCCCATAAGTCCCCGTTTGAAACCCAAGGGGACGTATGTAAGTGGAAAAAGTTTGAAAAGTCGGGGACTCCCTTTAAACTTGAAACTCCACCTAAAAAGTGGCCCGGTTTGTACATCACATTCTGTACTATAGAGATTCCAATTTACAGCCGAAGGGGTTTGCGTTTTTCTTTGCGGGAAAACTCCATAGAACAGAAGGGAGATTTTCCCGGGGGACCTGCCCCCGAGATGGGTCTGGCCCAATCGGGTATCGCACCAATCAGACTATTGAGGGCAAACCCCAAGTGATATGCCATAATTTCTATTGTGGAAAAACCCCCTTTTAAAGGAAATGGACGTCATGAATCTTAAAGTTGTCCTGTGGTTTTTTAGCACTAAGAATTGGGCCAGGTTTTTAAATCTGGTAAGTTGAGAGATGTGATGAGGTGTGGGAAAATTTGGGTTTTTTTCCAGCAAAACCCGGGGAAGAGGGGTAAATTTAAATTTGGGAACATTTTATGGAATTTAAAAAGCCAAGTAAACATTTAAAAACTTTTTGCTTTTTGGGGGGGGGGGGGGGGCATTATCCTGATAAGAAACCACTACCATTAGTAAATACAGCTGCCATGGTCTGCAACAAGGTAGGTGACACATGAATAAAAGCCCCAAAGGTTTTCCAGCAAAACCCTAACCAAAAATTATCACACCCCCCTCCCCCACCAGCTTCAAAACCACCATCAACTTTATGAAAAAACCCAAAACAAAATTTTAAGCCCCAGATAATTTTTCCTTTTATTTTTCCCCATGGGTCCAATTCTTATGTTTAAAATGCCCTTTTAAAAAAATTTAATTTGGTGAAAAGAGGTCAATTTGGGCCCTTGATATTTGGGGGGCTCCCAAACCCCACATTCACAAAGCAGGGGATAACTAGAAATCATAAAACCCCCAAAAGCAAAACGCCCCCAAAACCACCTAATAAAAATAAACAAAAAACAGAGCATATTAAACAATAATTAAATGTATAAATAATACTTACCTGTATCAAGAAAACCCCCAGGTTTGGCTGGGGAGCAGAAAAACCCCCCAAATACTTGGGTTTCCAAAACAAAAAAGGGACAATGATCTTGTACCAGAGTAGGGCCTCCTCAACCTCTGGGTCCCATAGCAGCCCCCTTTGTGTCTGACACCCTTTTCCCATCAAAAGCCCGCCCAACCTTTTTTTTTTTTTTTTTTTTTGGGAATTTGCACTACAATTGCTTTTATATTGGGGCCATTCCTTCTGGTGCCTGTTGTCAGTTTGCAGTTTTTAAAACCCCTATTTTAAATAAAAAACCAAAATAAATCTTCCAGTTTGGAGATACTGTGACCTGCTTGTCAAGTCATGTCAGTTTGGCCCTCTCACTTTTTATGCTTTTTTTTTCTCTGCTTATTAAGTATAAGCTTTTAAGAATTGTCTGCTCATTGTCATAATAACTCCCAGGTATTGTCATAATCAGTGTTATTTATAATCCCGTGCCCAAAATTTCCAAAGGGGAGGGTGCTATGTTTTTCCCGGCTGCTGCTTTGGGTCGGAAAAGGCTCCCGGTAGGCCCCAAAACTAAATTTTAAAATGTATGTGCTTCCCCAAGGGCTAGTTTTAAAACTTAAAAACCCCCCCATAACTTCATTTTTTTTTCAGCAGACAGGCCCGGGGCCCAAAAACATAAAAAACAGGGGACGCCAGGGAATGGCATGGGAAACCCGCACCAATCAGTGCCAGAAAATAAATAAAAGACCGGGGAAGGGGTTTGGGGACTGGAATCCAGGTGAGAGGGAAGGTGAGTGTAACTTTATTTTTTTAAAAGGGGCAGAAACCATTAAAAGGGTTGGGCCCCCACAAAGATTATCTTTCAACATGTAGGGAAAAGGGAAATAAAGACATCTTCCAAATATATTGCTTTGTTTTTTTTCTTTGTTGGGGGAAAAAATGATCTGAGTGCTCTCGGCTTCTCTAGGTTACTGACCTGCTCTGCCCTGCTCTCCCCTGTTGTTTATCTTGTTTTATAGCTGGGATGACGACATCACACAGGACAGCACATAGAACTGACAGCAGCTTTAGAGCTTGAGTGTTATGTGATCTATCAAACAAAGGAGACAAATTAAGTTTGTTTACTTTAGCTCTGAAGCATCTCTGGACCTTAGATAAACATCTCCTGCTCTCAAGTCAGAGCAATTAGCAGACCTTTCAATGTTGAGTTGTTATCCTAATCATCCACAGTCTGACCAGGAAGAGACAGGAAGCATGAATGTAAGCTGCTTTTGGATCTATAAACAGCCTGGTGGCAACTAGGATGGTGAATCGATTCTAACGAAGGGGAAAATTCTTAGAAATTTAGGAAAACTTCGTTCTGAACGAAGTCGAAGTTGGGTACTTTGGGTGAACGAAGTTGTTTTTTATTGAAAAATGGCTGCGAGCACATGGCGTACATGGGGGAAAGCACTCTGGGAGGAAGAAGGGCATAGCCCCATGACATGTGCAGAGATAAAACCCAAACAGAGACCGGCGGGATTCTGTACGTCACCCACTTTAAGTCTGGGCGCGAAACCCGGGGCTCAACCCCTTTACTGTCTATCGGGAAGGTGCTGCCGGGCGATTGTTACTGAAGAAATGATTTTTTTACGCAATTTTTGTGGGGTTCTATTTTCCAGAGACGTTCTCTTAAGTTTATTTCTGATTTTTTTGGTGATTGGGTCTGAAATCCAGTGAATACATGTTAATGCTATCTGTCACAGCACATTGAATATCCAGGGGCATCTAAGCCATTCTGTTGTATTCATTTAAAGAAACAGCTTTTTATAAATACAAAACCACTTTTTTTTGGCTGCTCTTTTCTTTTGCGCAATTTACATCCAGGGGTTTTAATTAAGCGTTGTTTTTTTTGCGTGGTGACAAAATAGACTGTCTTTTTACCCCCAAAAAAATAAAATTTTTCCCGTAGCATAATTCAAAGCGAAGGTTTTTTTTAAAAATTTTTTTTTCTTTTTGTGTACGTAGAAAAAACCAATTTTAACACGCTACAAAGCAGTTTTTGTTTTTTCAATTTTTTTTTGCGCAATTTTTTCATCCCGGGTTAATTAAAAAGTTGTTCTGCTGCTGTTGTACTCCAAAAAACCGTCTTTTTCACCGCCAAAAAAAAAAATTTTTTCCCGTTCATAATTTACAAGCGAAGGTTAAATTTCAATTTTTTTTCTTGTTGTGTACGTAAAAACAGCAATTGAAAAAACCTAAAAAGTATAGTTTCCGGGGGGGCTCAATTCTTTTTCGCAATTTACATCCAGGGTTAATTAAGCGTTGTTTTTTGCTGTGGTGACAAAATAGACCCCTTTTTCACGCCAAAAAATAAAATTTTCCTGTAGCACAATTTTACAACGAAGGTTATTACAATTTTTTTTTTTTGTGTAGTAGAAAAACCAATTTTAAAACACGCTACAAAATTTGTAGTTTCCCGGGTGCTCAATTTTTTTGGCAATTTCACCAGGGGGTTAAATTAAGCGTTGTTCTTGCTGTTGTGACTCCCAAAAAACCTCTTTTTCCCCCCCAAAAAAAAACAATTTTCCTGGGATAAATTCACAAGGAAATTAATTACAATTTTTTTCTTTGTTTTGAGCTAGAAAAAACCCAATTTTTAACAGCTACAGCAGTAGTTTCGGCTGCTCA